>JAGFNQ010008205.1:0-51856 GCA_024364735.1 Boesenbergia rotunda
AGAAAACATGTGTTCTAATTCTCATTACTATTTATTCATTTTCTTCTTTACATATCTTGAATTGTTTCACTTTGATGGATTCTAGAGATTGGATGAGTGATCCAACCAAAAAATCGAAGAATATATTCGAGGGGTTAATGAGTTTATTAAATTCGCATTTTAAAATTTAGAAGCTGATAGAAAAATCTTTTGTCCTTGCAAAAAGTGTGTCAACACTCACCTTCATAGTAGAACTAGTGTCTATTTACATCTAACTGATCCACACCGAGGGTTCCTTCGAGGGTATAGACAATGAATTTTCCATGGTGAAAGGCCTACGATACCTTCAAATAGACTGTTTGAAGAGTCTAGAGAAATAGAGCATAACATGGAAGGACTACTTGAAGATGCTTTTGCAATGCATCCCATGGAAGAAGAAACCTACGATAATAATGAAGAAAGGAACCCGCAACAAGGAGAAGAATATGCTGACAAATTTTATTAATTGCTTAAAGAGAATGAGCTAATGTTTTACCCAAATTGTAAGAGGTTTACCAAGTTATCTTTATTGGTGCATTTGTACCACTTAAAGTGTCTTCATGTTGGAGTGACAAATAATTCTCTATGTTATTGGAATTATTGAGAGATGCTTTACTAGAAGGAAATGTCTTGCCCAAGTCATACTGTGAGACGATGAAGATAATTTTAGGATTGGGTGCGTCAAATACAACTCAAATACTTCACTCACGTCTACCGTCGAATACTTTCTCACTGGTTCCTTACTTTATTTCGAGCCTCGAATACTTTCTCACTGGCTCGGCTCCTTACTTTAATTTCGAGCCAAACTTTAAGTAAATCTGGTGAAGCAAATTGGATCTCGTTCGGGACCACGTCACTATCGTTCGTCCGTTCGGGATGAAGAGTTTAGTTTTGATTTTAAGTTGAGTACAAAATCAAATTTCGTTCGGGACAAAGAATGAGTCTCTTCAGTTAGAGTTGCATGTCTTACGAAAATTCTATCTTTCAGTTGAAATCGTTCACGTGCGGCACGGCCCGTCTTCTCCTTATATTGTTCGGGACATGCTAAAATAGAGTACGGGATATGAGAAGATTCATGCTTATCCTAATGACTATGTATTGTTTTGGGACAACTATAACAAAAATGAAGTATATTCATAGTGTGATGAGTCAAGGTGGAAATCAAAAAATGAGGAAATGCAAGCAAATAATAAACTGAAGAAAGTACAGGCAAAGATCCTTCGATGGTTTCCATTGAAGCCAATGTTGATGCAGTCTAACCCTAATTGTTGTTTTGGAGTTTGACACCGATTTAAGTTTGGTTGAATGGATTCGGATTAAGTCCTGGTCGGGGACTGGGCACGAAATCCCGGTGAGTGAAGCCGGGACCTGGTGAGTGAAGTCAGGTGATGGAAATCCCGGTGAGTAAAGTCGGGTCCTGGTGAGTGAAGTCAGGTGATGGAAATCCCGGTGAGTGAAGCCGGGTCCTGGTGAGTGAAGCCAGGTGATGGAAATCCCGGTGAGTGAAGCCGGGTCCTAGTGAGTGAAGCCAGGTGATGGAATCCCGGTGAGTGAAGCCGGGTCCTGGTGAGTGAAGCCAGGTGATGGAAATCCTAGTGAGTGAAGCTAGGTTGAAATCCCGGTGAGTGAAACCGGGTGACCGAAATCCTAGTGAGTGAAGCTAGGTTGAAATCTCGGTGAGTGAAGCCGGGTGATCGAAACCCTGGTGAGTGAAGCCAGGTCCTAGCTTGGAGGGCTAGGTTGAAGTCCCGGTGAGTGAAGCTGGGCATGGAGTCTTGGTCCGGGGGACCAGGATGAGTCAGAGAAGGCTAGGGAGGTCGTTCTCTTGACTTAGAGTTGAAATGGGAGCCCCTGGATCGGTCTGGTGACCGATCAGGGAAGTTGGCACGGAGTTCCCTCGTGGATCAGTCTGGTGACCGATCCAGAGATGACTGATCGGTCTGGTGACCGATCAGGGAGCACACAGTGAGTTTGGGAGAACTCTACTGATCGGCTCCTGATCGGACCGATCAGGAGGGTTGGACTGTGAAACTGAGAAATCACCCTGTAAAGGGGCGGATCGGTCTAGTGACCGATCCACGACTTGGGATCGGTCTGGTGATCGGTCCCGGAGAAGTCGCAATTTCTGATTATGCGTTGGGGACCGATCAGGATGGAGCCTGATCGGTCTGAACCCAGCCTGATCGGTCTAGTGACCGATCAGGAGTCACTCTGATCGGTCTAGTGACCGATCAGGAGTCACTCTGATCGGTCTGGTGACCGATCAGTAGCTGACAGCTTTAAGTCAAATACACTGCAGAAGTTTCAGACTGCGTCTGTTTTCATTGCCGATTCTCTACTACTTGCTGATTTCATTTGATATGCATTGCTAAGCCTCTGTTGGAGTGTGCAGGTGATAGCAGGTGATTCAAACACTCAAGGAGGGTCAATGGGAGGCTTTCCTTGGAGCAGGTTTGTTTGTTTCTCCTTCTCAGGTTTCAACGACAACTGGAGCAGCTGGCGACTGACGGAGACTCAGATGGAGAGGAGGTCTTCAGTGGACTGAGTGCTCAGGGAGGTCAGTGGGTTCAGGATGGCTCAGTGGATGCTGATGAAGCTTGCGATGGTGAGAGGGAGCTTAAGACGAGGCTGGAAGCAGAGGAGCGACAACAAGGAAGACAGAAAAACGAATGAAGTTTTTGCTGTGGTGTTGTGCTCTCTATTGCTTTGTGCTTGAGCGATCTTGTTGCATTCCTGTGAGATCTTTGTGAGTGTTCCTTCTTGTGTGATCTCTTGTACTCAAGTTCAATCATCCGTGAGATCTGTGGAGAGGTTTCTCCACCGAGAAGGAGGCTCTATCTTATCCGGTGTTCACCGGGGCTTGATCTGCCGACGATCAAGGGATCACGCACCTTACGGGCACGCCAAGGAGTAGGGGCAAGTTATCCCCGAACCTTGTACATCGCTGTGTCGTCTGGTTTGCTTTCCTTGTTTTGATTTCTGTTCTTCATTTCTGTTTCTGCACTTGTGTTGTTTGTTTCCGCTGCCTAACTCTTGAAGTGCAGACAGTTTGTGAAAGCTCAAGAAAATTGTGTCTGGCTATATTCACCCCCCCTCTAGCCATCCGAGTTCCAACAGCCAAGACTGCAAAGGCTATTCAAATCCTCTAAAACTACTGATTTGATGAGATGACATTCAGAGGGTAGAACAAAGGATGGTTTGTTGGTGCAAGATGCATCTGAGTGTTTCAATGTTTAACAATATGCTTAAGTTAATGATACATTGAACAAAAGAAGGGGAGGCAAGTAAACAGGACAAAAGTGAAGGAAAGTCCTAGTTAACCTAGGCAATAAGTCCTGATTCGAGGAATTGGGCAATAAGTCCTGGCTGAGGGCTGGGCACCGAAGACCTGACCGGAAGTTGGGCAATAAGTCTTAGTCGCAGACTGGCCACGAAGACCTGATCCAGAAGATTAGGCAAAAGTCCAACTGGAGGAGCCGGTTGGCAAAAAGGTAAACTCTCCTGAGAGGAGTAGGCAAGGACGCGTTACCCGGAAGAGGGAACAGTAGGTGTCGGTTCGACCTAGGGTTCCATTTTGAAAGCTCAAAGTCAGAACCAAGACAGCTCGGGCTGTTAATTGTGCTTAACTTGTATATCATTTATGTATTATTTATGTTTGGAACTATCCCTGGTTGCAGGAAATAAGGAGCTGCAGTTTTCTGCCTCCCAGGCGCCTGAGAGGGCTCAGGCGCCGGAGAAGGGTGAGGCGCTTGTATTGATACAGGTGCCCCAAAGCCCTGGTTTCTGCTTTCGGCTGTGACGCTGAGCTGGCAGGTTGCCACGTCAGCAATGAGGCGCCCGAGAGCAATCAAGCGCCCCAGCTCATTCAGGCGCCCAGGATGGGTTGATGAGCATTGGCCGAGTCTCGTATAAGCTCGCGCATTTTCCGACCACGTGTCAGGCGCCCAAGACATGAGTATATAAAAGGGGTTCGACCCCTCAACTTAAATCACCAATTCCGAGATCATTCTAAGCATTTTGAGCGGAAGAAAAGCGCTAACGACGAAGCTCTACGACCAAGGAAGCTCCGGGAGGAAGTGCGTGGCACTTCGGAGTTCCAGATCGGCCGAGTCTTCGACTCTTTTGTTTGGTTTGATTTGCTTTCCGCACTTAATTTCTTTAATATTTTTTATTGTAAATCTTGCACTGTAAGACGGGTTTCTCCGCCTTCGAAAAGTCCGAAAAGGAGACCATTAGTGGACGGGTGTTTCCTATGCTTAGGCCTTGGACGTACTGACCCTGAGAGGTTAGGAACCAAGTAAAAAATCCCGTGTGCATTCTGTTGTTTGTTTGTTTTGTTTGTTATTATTTCCACTGCGTACTAACTCTGTATCTAGAACGAACAATCGAAAGACACGGTTTACGCAGAAATTTTTACAAATCGATATTCACCCCCACCCCTCTATCGACGGCACCGGTCCCCACATGGTTCTCTTAGGCATCCGACTGACTCTCTTTCTTGGAATGAATTTGATTCTCGGTATCTGACATTTTCATCTGATACTCATAATGTTCGATTAGGCTTAGCTTTTGATTGGTTCAATCCTTTCAAAACTATGAGTATTACTCATAGCGCTTGGCCTGTCATCCTAATTCCTTACAATCTTCCACCTTAGATGTGCATGAAACAATCTTTTTTCATGTTGTCATTAATCATTCCAGGTCCTAAATCTCCTGGAAATAATATTGATCTAAGAAACCTTTGATGTCTCTAAGAAATAGATCTTTCGACTCCGTGCTACAGTAATGTGGACTATTAATGACTTTCCAGCATATGCTAACTTATATGGGTGGAGTGCTAAAGGCCGATATACTTGCCCATGTTGTGGTTTTCAAACAACATCAAAGTGGTTGCACCATGGTAGAAAATATTGCTACATGTGTCATTGTCGGTGGTTGGCCCATGTTCACAAGTGGGGGCTTAACAAAAAGGACTTCGGAACACAAGAATTCAAAGATTAACCTACAATTCTTGATGGCAATTCAGTTTTGAGACATTTGGATAGTTTAGAAGATGGTGAGGGAGATATGGGTGAGCCCCAACCTTTGAAAAAGAAGAGCATTTTTTTTACTTTGCCTTATTGACAACATAATGTATTGCATCGTAACCTTGATGTGATGCATATTGAAAAAAAATATCTATGATAACATACTTAGTACATTGTTAAATCAAGCAAGAAAATCAAAGGATAATTATAAGGCACGGATAGATCTTGGATTTGGATATTAGAAGTGTGCTTCATCCTCAACCACATCCTAACAGTACTAGGGTGAATTTACCTAGGGCATGTTATCAGATGACTACAAAGGAAAAGGAAGCTTTCTTGAGTGTTCTAAAGAATGAAAAAGGTTCAGATGAATGCTCGTCAAACATTCCACGTTATGTGCAAGTAAAGCAGCACAAGATATTTGGGTTAAAAAGTTATGACTATCATGTGTTGATGCAAGAACTTCTTTCAACTGCATTAAGGGTTTCCTTACCAGATAAAGGCATCTCAGTTTTAGTTAATTTTTGCAATTTCTTTAGACAAATATGTTCAAAGGTGTTGAATGTGGATTCTCTTACACAATTGGAGTATCAAGTTGTTGAGACACTTTGCCAGCTATAAATAATTTTTCCTCCATCTTTTTTTACCATAATGGTGCATTTGATAATCCATTTGGCGCATGAAGCTAAGGTTGCAGGACCAGTGCAATATAGATGGATGTATCATATTGAAAGGTATGGACTATTCCTTTTGACTAACAAGAATATATAGATTCAAAACCTAGTAATGAGTTATCTTATGTGTTGCCTTCAAGTTTCTTCTAACATTGAAGTCATTTGTGCATAATAGAGCACATCCTGAAGGATCTATTGCAGAAGGTTACTTGGCTAATGAGTGTTTGACATTTTGCTCATAATATCTATCTGGGGTGAAGACAAGGCTTACTAGACCTAGAAGAACTAATGATAAAATAGATTCAAGTTTAATAGATGATGGAACCTTTTTACATCCAATAGGGAGGCCATTGGGATTGAAAAGACAACAAAAGTTCAAAGTAGCTAGGGAAACGAAAGAGTGTGAGCAGGAGTAAGCTTCACAAGATGGAGTTGTCGCAAGCTCATAGATATTGGCTTTTCAACCATGATATATGCGATAGCTTCATTTATAGAGTAAGGCATAAGTTTAATTTCATTTCTATAATTTGAGAATTTTGTTAACTAAATAACTCTATTTTCATTGATTTTTAGAGAACACATTGCATTATTAAATAGACAATCTCGACGACGATTGTCTTCGGTTGAACTTGAGAAGCTTCATGTTAAAAAGTTCAATGATTGGTTTAAAGAGAGGGTAAGTAGAAAAAATTAGTTTCTTTTTTTTAATTCTTTTATTAGTTATGACTAAGTTATGTTCCTAAAATATTTTAGATTCAACGATTGGATGAACAAAGGAGTGTACAAGTTCACTACAAAAATAATAGCGAATAGCGACAGAATTTTTTTATTGTCTGTCGTTATTAGCGACGGATAGATAGTATCCGTCGCTAGATTTGAGCGTCAGGTCAAACCCCTAAATATAGCGACGGACTTAGTCAAAATCGTCGCTATTGCGACGGAATTAACTTGTTCGTCGCTAATCAGCGACGAACAAGTTAATTCCGTCGCAATAATAGGTTAAAATTGCGACGGGTCCCCCCCGCCACGCGATCCGGTCAAAGCCCTACCTCTCCCCTCTCCGACGCTCTCGGCGATTCTCCTCCGGCGAACCCCCCTTTGATCCTAGGTACGCGCGCTAAGCTACATTTGCCGTATTTTCTTTGTTGGTTTGTGCTTCCGCAGCGGCGTGGTCTTCTCCGGGCAGGCGGGCTTGTCACGGCTCGGCACGGCCGCGCGCGGCCTCCCACGGCCGCTCGCGCCTGTTGCGGGCGCGCGTCGCCTGCTACGATCGGCGGCCAAATTAATTAAATTTTTTATTAATTAGTTAATTAATCTGTTAATTATTTAATTAATCTACTGATTAATTAATTAATTAATCTGTTATTTAATTAAACTGATTATTTATTTAATTAATTTAGTTATTAATTCCTTTGTTAATTGATTAATTGAGTAATTAATTGATCAATTGTTTGATTAATTTTTAGATTAATTATTTGAATAATTATATTAATTGTTTGATTAATTAGATTAATTGATTCATTAATTAGATCATGTTTGAATAATTAGATTAATTGGTTGATTAATTGTTTGATTAATTAGATTAATTCATTCATTAATTATATCATGTTTGAATAATTAGATTAATTGTTTGATTAATTAGATTAATTCATTCGTTAATTAGATCATGTTTGAATAATTAGATTAATTGGTTGATTAATTATTTGATTAATTAAATTAATTCATTCATTAATTAGATCATGTTTGAATAATTAGATTAATTTCTTAGTATAGCATCAATATCAAATGTAATTATGGACCATAATATGTGTAGTTTGATTAATTAGAATAATTTTATTTGATTATTAGGCTAATATGTCTTATTTGATTAATTACAATAAATTTGGTTAATTAGAGTAAATTGTGTTTGACATTTCAGATACAATGTATCCGAACAAGACATGAATGTATAATAGGTTATATATTGGATTTATCCGTGAGGAATTTTTTGCTGGAGTAGAAGAATTTGTGAACTTTGCAAAGTGTCATCCTGAGTGTTTGAATGACACAGAGTTGAAGTGTCCATGTAATCAACGCAAATGTAGAAATACAGCTTTCCGTGATGAAGATACAGTGAAAACTCATATCGCCAGGTATGGGTTTGCTCCAGATTATTACAACCGGTATTGTCATGGAGAGTCGTATGTATTTGAATTTGGTGGACCTTCTGTTGCATCATCATCGAACTCAATTGGACCAGAGACATCATATAACCCTGCTGATGCAATGCAATCAATGGTTTACGATGCAATGAATGCTTTTGATCAATCAAATGTAGAACAAGTACCTACTTCTGATGTTCAGAAAATGTATGACATGTTAAAGGCTAGTGAAAGAGAATTATGGAAAGATATTCCCTCTGGTCATTCTCAATTATCTGCTACTGCAAGATTATTGAATACGAAAGCAGAACATCATTTCTCAGAACGATGTTATGATGACATATGCCAACTTATGTCAGAGTTGCTTCCAATTGATAACTGCATGACTGATAGTTTTTACAACACTAAAAAACTAATCAGAGACTTGGGTTTGCCAGTTGAGAAGATACATTGTTGTGTCAATAATTGCATGATCTATTGGAACGAAGATAGTCAGTTGATGGAATGCAAAATCTGTAATCATCTTCATTACAAGCATGGTGCTCGCATGGTAAATCAGAAGAAGAAGAAAAATATTCCCTACAAAGTTATGTATTACTTTCCTTTGACTGCTAGACTCCAACGTTTGTATGCATCAGCAACAACAACAAGTCATATGATCTGGCATCAAAACCATGGACATGATGGAGACATTATGTGTCATCCTTATGATTCCCCTGCATGGAAATATTTAGATTCAACATTTTCTTCCTTTGCTATGGAACCACATAATGTCAGACTTGGACTTTCTGCAAATAGATTTCAGCCATTTGGAAGTTATGGACAACAATATTCATCGTGGCCTGTTATCTTAACACCATACAATTTACCACCATGGATGTGCATGAAAGATGAATTCATGTTTCTTACTGTTTTAATTCCAGGTCCTCAAAATCCAAAAGGGCAAATAGATGTATTTTTGCAACCTTTGATAGCTAAGCTGAATCATTTATGGAATATAGGTTCAGAGATGTATGACATTGCAAGTAAATCAAACTTTTTAATGCATGCAGCATTGTTATGAACTATTAGTGATTTTCCTGCTTACTCAATTTACCAAGTTATTGGTAAATCTTTTGCCGAGCGCCATTTTGGACAAGATTGGAGAGTTTCAAGATGCCAAAGAGCTTTGGAGCAAATTGGCAAAGCTTCATGAAGATCCCTCTACTATACCAAGTCAAGACAAATCCGAAGAGGGAGATTCATCGAAGGAAGAAGATTCGGAAGTTGAGAGATGCTCAACATCCAAAGATGAAGTTCAAGAAGTCTCCACTTCAAGGATTAAGGGGGAGCAAAATGTGTCATTGACATCGGATCAAAGAAAAGGTTCAACATCATCATCCGAGGTCAATAAAGGAGAAGAGGAATCGAGTGCCACCTCTACACCCCATGAAGGTATAAAAATTTCAAGTTATAAAAATAAATATCATATCATTTGTTTTGAGTGTAGGGAAAAAGGGCACTATAAGAGTAAGTGTCCCAAATTGGTCAAGAAGAAAGTGCAAGTGGCACCCAAGACCAAAGACAAGCCAAAGGAGGTTGGCCCCAAAGTAAAGAAGGATAAGAAGCACATTGTGTGCTTCTCATGCAAGCAAAAGGGGCATTATCGAAATCAATGTCCAAAGGGGAAGGATCCAACCAAGTCAAAAAGGAGGAGCTCAAATCAAGGGGGAGCCTCCAAGAATAAGACTAAGGTACGATTAGGTAATGGTACTTATTTAAATCATAATAATATGCATGCTAGAAATAATTTTTATCATTTTAATACAATTTATCATGAACATAGGAGGCATGAGAAACCTAAGGAAAACTATAGAGCTTTCCATGCTAGGACTACCACATCTAAGGATAGGGAACAAATTAGAAATTTCCAAGGTAGACCTAAAAAAACAAGGCCAAAAAGAAAAAACACCAAGGCAATCTTAAAAGACCAAGCCTTGATGAGGTAATGCTTGAAAATCAAGTTTTGAGGTCAAAACTTGATAAATTGAAAAAATCCCTTAAGAAATTAGAAAATCTATTTAAGGGATCAAAAATTCAAAACCTAGAGTTAGGAAATCATGGACCTTCTAGAAGCAAGAAGGGTTTGGGATACAAACCCAAAACCAAGGATGATGGTCCATCTTATCATAGAGTTCCATATAGGTATGGAACTCAATCTAAGTCAAGGAGTCAAGTCAAGGCCACAAGGGAAGCCATCCCTAGGGTTGACCAAGACAAGATCAAGATAACTAAGGCTTCGGAGAAGTCTAAAAGGGTCATTAGGAAGGTATCAAGGGAAGTTATCCCTAATGAATACCTAGAACACTCAAGGAGCGCCAATAGATTTTTGGGTTCCTAAGAGTGTGTTCGCCACACCCTAGATAGGTCTAGGGAATGTCAACTCAAATGGAAATGGTAGTTAACCTAACCTTGATGAAGTTGGCACTTTGGGGGCATTTTCAAGGAATTACTATTCTTTGAAAATAAAGAAGCAAAATGTTTACTCTAGGAGGAGTAAAATTTGTGCCAAACTATATTCTTGAAGAAATTGAACTCAATAAAGTTGGCACAACTAGGTTAGAATCCAAAGATAGGCCAAGTTGGAGAGTTTCGGCATTATCTTGGAAATTAGGGGCAAAGTTAGGATTATCAATGGCTTAGCGATGAGTTATTGATACTTAGATAGGAAATCTAGGTATTTTCTTTTGTGCTACTATGTCATGTTTTGTATGCCCTATTGTTGGTGCAGAAAGCACCCAAGTCGAACCTGAATTTTGATAATGGCAAAAGGGTTCAAAAGTTAAGTCTTATTTGTTATCTAACATGTTACTCGAGTGTGCAGGAAAAGTCCTAGCAAAGGACTGCTAGGCACTGGCGAAGGAATGTCAGGGTAAAAAGTCCAAGCGAAGGACTGCTAGGCACTGGCGAAGGAATGCCAGGGTACTGAAGCCCTAGTGAATGACTGCTAGGCGCCAGGCGAAGGACAGCTTGGGACTGAAGACCTGGCGAAGGACTGCTAGGCACCGGGCGAAGGACTGCTTGGTATCCAAGACCTGGCGAAGGACCGCTAGGCAAAAGTCCAACCGGAGGAGCCGGTTGGCATCAGGTACATTCTCCCGAGAGGAGTAGGTGAGGACGCGTTCCCCGTCGAGGGAACAGTAGGCGTCGGTTCGACCTAGGGCTCCATTTTGGAGGCCCAAAGTCAGAACCAAGACAGCTAAGGCTGTATAAACTAACATCTTATTGCTTTATGGTGTTTTGAACTAACCCTGGATGCAGAACCGAAGGAACGAGTGTCTGCAGCTCAGAGAGCCTCAAAGGAGTGAGGCAACAGCTGACCAGGGCGCCCGGAGTGTCCCGGGCGCCCCCAAGGTGAACACAAAACACATGAAGCAAAGGAACTGCTTCTGCAGCTCATGGGCGGGGCGCCCCCGTGCTCCCGGGCGCCCCCGCTACGTCCCGGGCGCCCCCTGTGCAAGCCATCGAAGCAGAAGCCAGCGAAGCCAAGGGATAATCTCTGACCCGGTCAACCCGGGCACCCCCAGCGTCCCGGGCGCCCCGGTCAAGACCTGATCCTGAGTTTGAAGGGATCAAAAGCTGACTGAGTGAAAGTCGGATCGGCCGACACGTGGGGGGCCCCCCCGACGTCCCGGGCGCCCCTAGGGCCTATAAAAGGGCCCTTGACCCCAAGGCTTCAAACAACGGTTCTTTCCAACGCATACACTCTCTTCTGCTCTCGCGCTCTACTCCGGAAACCTCCCGACTCAAGACTTAAGAGCCGATGACGTCCCGCTGCTCCGAAAAGACAACCTACATCAGACGTTGATAAAAGAAGAGATTTCCTTTTACAGTTTACTTTGCTATACTTGTAAATTCAATATTGTAAACTGAATTGCGCACTTATAGAATTGCCCGCAGAAAACGGTCAACGACCGTGGGCCTTGGAGTAGGAGTCGACCTAGGCTCCGAACTAAGTAAAACTCCCTGTGTTCACAATTGTGTTTATTCCGCTGCGTATTTGCTCTAAGTTTTCATCCGAAAAGCGTTTTCCGATATTCACCCCCTCTATCAGTTCTCTCGATCCAACACCTATCACATGCCATGACATCATAATTCATCATTCATATTTTATTATGAAAATATTGCATGGCATGTCATACATGCATCATCTAGCTATAATTTCTTTTGCAAATCCTCATATGATGCATGTCATAGTCATTATCATGCATTAGTTTAGTTTTTATTGAAATTAAGGGCATTGACATTAATTGACATCCTAGGTGGATGATCAAAATTTATAATGCCTAGGTAGAAATGCATGAACCCTTAGTTCAGGGAGAACATGACTTTCACATCTCACTAAAACCATAAGTTGACTTGTATGTGTTTAGAGACACACTAGATACAAGTGAGGTGTTAGGAAGATGAATATAAATGAACTCCAATCATTGGGAAAGCTAATGTACAAGTCATGTGCATTTAGCCCAAGGAACATTGTTGGAAATTGTTTTTGAAACCTATTTCAAAACTATCTTGGAAAACCTTGGTGAAGACTATCTTTTGATAGATCTCATCATTGATGAATTGGATACAAAATAGAGTGAAACATTGAAATATTTCAATGGTTTCCATTTTTGTGTCAATCTTTGAAAAAGGAAGGTATTTTCATGAAAAATTATTTTTCCTTGATAGTATATGTTATAAATAATGTCTACACAAAATTTTAGGATTTTTCAAATTTTGTAGAATTATTTAGGAGTTTCTAAAATTCGGACTGAATGTATTTTCAGAAATCAGAAACTCTTAATCGATCAGGTGATCGATTAGGACAGTACCCAATCGATTGGTCAATCGATTGAGAGATCCTATCTACGAGCACAGAAGCTCGCGTAATCAATCCGTTGATCGATTAAGGCGTAGCTTAATCGATTGGTTCCCAACATCAATCGATTGAAGAGACTGAAACTGTCTGTTTTCAGTCTGATAACCTAATTTTGAGTAACCTACCAATCCCTAGCCCCTTGGAATACTTTTATAAGTACATTTGGGTAAATTTCAGTATGAAATCAAAAAGGGAGATGGTTCGGTGAAAACTATAGGGTTAAGGAGAGGTTTTGATTTAAGTCTTCAATCTCAAAATCTCATAACCTCGAGTTGAGATTTCCTAAAGTTTTAGGAACTCAAAAATTATTGTTGGTGCAATGATGGAGGGTAAGCATGTTTTGAGGGGGAGGTCTTCCTTAAAAGCATGAGTTTGAATTTTTATTTTTGGGATAAGTGAAAAAATAAAGATTGGAAATCTGCATTATGATGAATGCTCAAGGATGAGCATGGGTTCAAATGGAAGGTATGGGACTTTCATTGGGCATGCCTTTGACCACATAGACTCTCGAGGAGTATTTTTGATGTGTGTCAAAGGGGGAGAGATTGAAAAGCTAATAGGGATTAGTCTTTCTCAAACATATTGTCAAACATCAAAAAGGAAGAGATTGTTGGTGCAATCTTTATAAGGTCAGGGTTGACCTAGTTTGACTAGGCTCGGGTGAGCTTATGTCTGATAAGCTTGGTAAGCTTATGGATGGATGTTTCGATGTTTGATAATGATGTTTGAATGTCATTTGATAATTATGTTTAAATATCGTATGATGTCAGGTGGATCGGGGAGATCGCACGCTGGCATGGGAAAAGACCTAGTGGGACTAGGCACACCTAGTGGGACTAGGTGAAGTCCAGATGAATCGGGGAGATCGCATGCTGGCAAGGTGGAAGTCTACCGAGAGACTAGACCTAACTCGAGGGTTAGGCAAACCTGGTGGGGAATCAGGTTAAGTCCTAGTTGGGAACTAGGCAGAAGAAATCCAGGTTGGTCAAAGGGGTTGACCGGACACTTGGTAGGGAACCCTAGACTTGTGAGCACAAGTTAGGTCGGATTTAATCGATTGGCTAATCGATTAAGAGAGTTTGTTGCAAGAACAGAAGGTAGCTGAATCAATTGGGCAATCGATTCAGCCTTCCCTTAATCGATTGGTCAATCGATTAAGGTGTCTCTTGATCGATTGGGGTAATCGATCACTGAGGTTTGCGCGAGAGAACAGAGAAGCTCTGAATCGATTGGGCAATCGATTCAGGACACTGGTAATCGATTGGCTAATCGATTACGGTCCGAAAACTAGCCGTTGAACGGCTAAGTGTGACGTGGTAATCGATTGGGGAATCGATTCAGAAACCCTATGCGTCGGGTATAAGGGTTTTCGCGCAGGTTTTGAGCCGTAACACTTCTCCCCTTGTTCTCTTTCATCAGTGTCATTTCAAGGGAAGCCTTGGAGGATATTGCTGCTGCATTTCCAAGGTTCTAGAGGCAATCACAAGCTTGAAGATAGTAAGGAAAGCAAAGCTTGAGCTTATCATTGTAAATCTTGTAAGATTTCATTTTGTATTTGCTTAGATTCTTGTTGTATCTTATTGGAAGCTTGTAAGAGGTTTCTCCACCTCAAGAAGAAGATCTTTCATAGTGTATGAGAGAGTGAGGAGAGTGGATCCTTGGATTAGTCACCCGTCCGGGGTGGATACCAAGTAAATCCTTTGTGTTAGCGTTTGCTCGAGTCTTCCATCGCGACAAAGCATCACGGAGCAAATTGGAGCTAATCACCCCCTCTAGCTCGTCTACCGGTCCCAACAGTAGTTAGGAAGCTACCTCCAATTGGGATGTCAGGCGAAGAAATGTTAAATGAAATTGATAGTTATGGATTTCTACCAGTATGTTAGGATGGTTCAAATGATATCAACAAGTATATTGTTAGAGTCAACAAATATGGTTGGAGGAAAAGAAGTATTTTTTTGGGGCTTCCATATTGGAAATATTTACTCATTCGACATAATTTGGATGTTATGCATATTGAGAAAAATTTCTTTGATAACATCATTAATACTGTATTGAATGTGCATGGGAAAACAAAAGATACAACAAAATCTCGTGAAGAATTGAAACAATTAGTTAGCTGGCTTGAGTTACATCAGAATGAAATAACTAGTAAATATCTGAATGCTTGTTATACATTGGACAAAGAAAGTAAGCAAGCATTGTGTTCTTGGTTGAAAATCATAAAATTTCTAGATGGATATGCCTCTAATATGTCTCGTTGTGTGGATACGAAAAGATTTAAAATGGCTGGAATGAAAAGTCATGATTGTCATGTGTTCATGCAAAGATTAATTCCAATAGCTTTCCAAAAATTACTTCCTAATAATGTTTGGCAAGCACTTATAGAATTAAGTCTTTTTTTTCAAAAATCTGACTTCCAGAGTTATTACGGTATCAGATATGTTACGCCTTCAGACAGAGATTCCGTTAATACTATGTAAGCTTGAGCGAATATTTCCACCAAGCTTTTTTGATTCAATGGAGCATCTACCAATTCATTTACCTAGCGAGGCACAGATTGGTGGTCCTGTACAATACAGATGGATGTATCCTTTTGAAAGGTTTCTTAGAAAATTAAAGAATAATGTGTGTAACAAAGCAAGAGTTGAGGGATCAATATGTAATGCATATCTGGTTGAAGAAGCAAGTTCATTTTGCTCCTATTACTTTGCTGAAAATGTGAAAACCAGACATCGAAAGTGCCCACGCAATCAACATGACATTCCATCAATTGACCCAAACATTCTTTCTATTTTCAAGTATCCTGGAAGAGCAATGGGTTCAACTTTCTCTAGATGGTTAAATGACCAAGAATATCATGCCGCTAGGACATATATCCTCTTAAACTGTGAAAATGTCAAACCATACCTAAGGTATTATCTCTTGTTGTAATGAAATTACTATTCCATAATATAATCAAATTTCTGGTATGATATCAAATGAACTTATATGTCAGATTATACCAACAACAGTTGTACATTCAAAATCCATCTATAAGTGCAAATGAGGTAGATCAAAAGATAGAAGATGAATTTGCATTTTGTTTTCAAATATATGTAAGTGAGTTAATATGCATTTTTTTGTTAACAATTCTTGATTACTTATTAATCTAATTTGATCAACCACCACTATTATAGGTCAATGATGACAGAATTTCAATTGTAGAAGACGAAAGAATTAAAAATCTCGCATTTGGACCTCTTCATACTGTGACAGTCTTCTCGGGTTATTATGTGAATGTATACAGATTTCATATGGGCCAACGTGATTCAGGAATGCTAATGTATAATTCTGGCATCTGTGTCAAACGATCAACAACCAACAATGATACTGAATTTGACTATTATGGCAAGCTAGAGGAAATTATCGAAGTTGAATACCCAGCGCTATCTTTCAAAAGATGTGTATTATTCAGGTGTTCTTGGTATGATTCAACTCCAAGGACGGGCACCAGGAAACATCGGTTATACAATTTAGTTGAGGTGAATTCAAGCAAAAGATTCAACAAGTTCGAATCTTTCATTTTTACGGTGTAAGCTGGTCAAGTTTTTTATCTGGAGTACCCAACTAAGAGAAGACGATCAAGTGAATGGCTTGCGGTTTGTCAAATGAAGCCTAGGTCAACTATTGAAATGACAAATATGATCACTGTCTAAAACTCCGATGCTTATCAAAATGAAGAAGTTGTAATCAACTCCGTTGATTTGGAAATACACAGCATCTCAATTACTTATAGACGAGAATGTCTCTTACGAGGAAATTGATGATGGTGAAATATCTAGCAGTGAGGAGGTCGATATATCAACGGATTCAAGCGATGAAAACTTGCATGTTAATTTAGTTCCATCTGATTAAGATGAGTTAGATGTATTGAACATTAACTATGATGTTTGTATTGAGATGAGTTATTAATTTAGTTCGTTCTGCTTGTTTTGAACATTAACTATGATGCTTGATTATCCCTTTGCTTGATTTTTCATGTTATTTTTGTTCACAATCCTTCTGCTTACTAAATTTTTCATGTTATCCCTTTGCAGATAGATTGTTGAAATTAAGAAAACAATATGCAAACCATACATGTTGAGAAGATTGTTTCCATTTAGTTCTCAATTAGTTTGTTCTTCATTTACATTGTCTTCATTTGCATGTTTCCATTTGCATGCTTTATTACTGAATTTTGTTCTACCTATTATTCTTATCTGCCTAAATTTTGTGTATAATCAGGAAGCATGTCTGCACCCCGTGATCATTAGATTACACTTAGAGTCGTCGGTGACAGGTAAGTATATATATGTAATTCTTATATATTTTAGATCAAAATTTGCTAATATATTTTATTTTTTGCTACAGTTTTGTACCCGATGGGCATCAGGTCTCCTCGTATATTTCTAAAAAATTTAAAGAAAGATTGTCAACGTCGACCACCTGGGAGCATATTGAAAATGAATTGAAAACATTTTATTACGGAGAATTCTTGGTAAGTAGTTTAGATGTATATTTAATTTGATGTTACAACTTTTTTGATACTAACCATATTATTTTATTTACAGAAAAGGTATACTTGGGAGGAGGGTGCAGAGGAGCAATTCAAGAGAACGTGGAATGCCTACTGCTCCAAATTGTACAGGGACATAGTCTACAAGTGGAGAAAGAAGGTTGATAGGCCTTCAGAGGTCCCTGAGACAATTTGGGCAGCATGGCGCGCTGTCTGGGATGCCCAGCACTGGCAAGAGAATGCTGCGATTACTCAATCCAATCATAATTTTGAGCTTGCTGGCCCCAACATGGGATCCACAAAGCACACAGCTGGATCTCGTTCCATTGTCCAACATGCAAGTGATTTGGTAAGTAGTTTTTATTTAAGTTATTAAAGGCATTTAGTATGTTTTTTTGGATATGTTTAAACATTATATTTTGTTTACAGGTTGCTGAGCTACAGAGACCTCCCACTAGTTGGGAGGTATTCAGCAATACCCACAAGAAAAAAGATGGGTCTTTTATCGATCGACGCTCCCTAGCAATCAATGTAAATATATTAATTATATTTTATTTGTTTTGACATTTTATATAGACTAATTAAATTATTATTTCATAGGAAGCAATGACCACTAGAGTTGCAGAGACACGGGCGTCTCAGCCTGCTGTAGAGGGGGAGGATGCACAGCCTCTTGCCACCGACGATGTGAATCGGATTTATTTTGATGTCGTCGGTGGAAAGAGGAAGACCGCCCTATATAGCCTGGGCTCTCAGGCAAAGATTACATATGATCAGATGAGAGCTCCAAGGGTTAGGGGACGTCTAGCATCCTCCTCCTCTTCCTCTAGTGAGGTTCGTCAATTGAGGGAGGAAAATGCTGCCCTGCGAACTCGAATCACGTCTATGGAGTCGACGTGGGCCGAGAGGGATGCAGCGTGGGCTCAGAGGGACGCAGTGAGGGATGCTGAGTTGAGTGATTTGCGGGCTTGCCAGGCACAGACTGAGGAGATAATAAGAAACATGCAAGCTTTTGCAGCGACCCTATGGCCGATGGCACAGATGCCGGCCCCTCCCACCTCTCGTTTTGAGTCTCAGGAGACACAGGATCCTGAGGATACCACAGAGGAGTGGAGATATTTTAGTGGTATGTTCTATTTTTTTCTCTATATTTTTCAGTAACAATGGATTGAGTTATTATATTCATAATGATTGCTTTCTTATTACTTCATTTCTGTTTACAGATTACACATAATCAGAGTTGAATTCAGATTTCTTCCCCTGCTTGAAAGGTATGCATATTTGATATTATTCCTTAATTGTTTCTAATTTGTTAATTTTCATTTACATATTTAATATGATTAGAGTTATATTTAGATATTAACTCTATTTAACTTTTATTTATCTTCTATTCTACAGGAATATTTTTCCTTTCCATCCATTATTCACTGTGATATTCATGTACGTAATGTTTCTCTACTAAACTCTGACTTTTGGTGTATGTAGTTCTTTTCATATACTCTGACTTATGTATACCTTCTTTTGATGTATACATTTGGATATTTAGTCTTGTTTGGATTGGATATTCGAAAGGATAGTTTGGATTGTATAAGTTTGGATATTCGAAAGGATAGTTTGGATTTCATATACTCTTCTTTCAAAGTTTGGATTGTATAAGTTTGGAAATGAAAGTTTGGATTGGATAGTGGATTATTTAATCTTCTGTGAATGTTTGGATGTTCATGTTTGTCTGGGATGTTGTAAAATACTCTTATTTGATGTTTGTTTGGATCAGTGGATTATTATCTTTTGTATATTATTGATGTATCTATGGGAACGGGAAAAAACAACATTAGGTTGTGAAAATTTTTCCAGATTTTGCGACGGATATTTTTAAAAATCCGTCGCAAATAGTGACAGAATATTGACTTTTCTGTCGCTATCACGATCGATTAGCGACGAGTTTGACTGAATCCGTCGCTATTACGATTGATTAGCGACGGAGTTTGAGCATATCCGTCGCTATTACAAAAGCTTTGCGACGGATATTTGACCGGCCGTCGCTAAAAATCTCCGGGACACGTCACCCCATTTTCCTCGATTTTTGCGACGGCCTTATATGTCCTTCGCTAACTTAGCGACGAAGTTTTTTTTTCCCCGTCGCTACCTAAGCTCTGCGACGGGTTTTCGCCCGATGGCGCTAACTCCATCGTTATTCCATCACTATTAGTGTTTTGCGACGGAATAGCGACGGATTATGGTCGTCATTATTCGTTATTATTTTTGTAGTGGTTACTGATGAGCTTAGGTGGTTAGCTCGTGGTCCATCAGATATGTCAAGGAGATTTTTCGGCTATGCCATCAATGGTTTTAGATTTCACACAAAGAAGAGAGAGAGATTGTTGAAAACGCAAAATAGTGGATAGTCGTGAAAACTAAGATTCATCCAATGAAATTAACTGTTGATGTAGGAAGCACCTAAGTCAATCATGAGTTTTGATAAGGGCAAAGGGTTCAGAAGTTAAGGTGGTAATGTGATCTAACAAGTCTACTAAGTGTGCAGGAAAAGTCCTAGGTACACTAGGCAAGAAGTCCGGGTAAAGGGCTGGGCAAGAAGTCCTCATCAAGGACTGGGCAAGGAGACCTTGTTGGTGAAAGTTGCATCAATGATGTTCTTCTTTAAGTATTTTAATGTTTGACAATACACTTAAGTAAGTGATACATTGAACAGACAAAGGGAAGTAAGAGAGAAGTAACCAAAGTTGAAGAAATGTCCTAGTTAACCTAGGTATCGTAACCCTAAGACCTAGCGAAGGGCTGCTAGGTATCGAAATCCTAAGACCTAGCGATGGGCTGCTAGGCACCTAGCAAAGGGCTGCTAGGTATAGAAGACCTAGCGAAGGGCTGCTAGGCACCTAGCGAAGGGCTGCTAGGCACCTGGCGAAGGACTGCTAGGGAATGAAGACCTGGCGAAGGACTGCTAGGCACCTGGCGAAGGACTGCTAGGGAATGAAGTCTTGGTCCAAGGGACTGAGCAACTTAGCTGAGCGATGACTAAGGACAGGAGTAGAGATGGGTCAGGGTTTGGGCGTCTCGAGGTCCGGAGGTATCGGAAGCTAAGTAAAAGTCCACCCGAAGGGCTGGGTGGCAACCGTCTCCTGAAAGGAGTAGGTGAAGGGCAAGTTCTCGGGGATGGGAACTTGTGCCGGTTCGACCTAGGGTTTCATGGAGATCCGAAGTCAGAACCAAATCCTTAAGCCTAATATTATGTGTATATGTGCTTTGTGGTTTTGTATCGTGCAGGTACCAAGATTGGAAGACAAAGCAAGCGAAGCAGGCTGGAAGCCCTGAAGCAGGGCGCCCCCAGTGTTGGGGGCGCCCCCATGCATCCAGGGCACCCCCAATGATGGGGGCGCCCAAGACAAAGAGTGAAAGTGGCAGTAAAGTGAAGCAGGCAAAACAGGTGTCAAGCGGGGCGCCCGGAGCGTCTGGGGCGCCCGGGTTCGAAGCTGTTTTGTTGTTTCGAGGTCGAAACACAGTATAAGCCTTCACAAGGGCGCCCGGAAGGTCTAGGGCGTCCTGGTCAAAGGCTTTATCAGCTGCGGCAAGGTCGGCGTAGGGATAAGGTTTGACCGGGTTTATCGGGGCGCCCCCAGCGTCCAGGGCGCCCCCAGGAGGCCTATATAAGGGGCTTCGACCCCTCTGCTTCAACAACACCTTCCAAGAGCGATTCCAAGCATTCTGATCGACGACAACGCGCTAGAGACGAGGCTCTACGACCGGGAGGCTCCAGGAGGAAGTGCGCGGCACTTCGGAGGTCCAGATCGGCCGAGCTTCAGACTTTGTCTTGTTGGTTTGCTTTTATTTTATTCAGCACTTAATTTTATTTATCTTTTTATTGTAAACTTGCACTGAAAGTCGGGTTTCTCCGCCTCCGGAAAGTCCGGAAAGGAGACCAATAGTGGACGGGCGTTCCCGTGCATAGGCCTTGGATGTACTGACCCAGGGGGGTCGGGAACCAAGTAAAAATCCCGATGTGTCCCTGTGTCTGGTTATTTTCATTCTGCTTTACTTTTCCGCTGCACTAACGCTCTGAGTCCAGAACGACAATCGAAAGTCTTACGAAGTTTCCGAAATATTTGAACGGTCGATATTCACCCCCCCTCTATCGACGGCACCGGTCCTACAATTGGTATCAGAGCCGAGACGCTCTTCACCGGACTAACCGCCGACGGAGCAACGACGCCAGGAGTTGAGGGGGAGCCCAGGGGTGAATCAGGTACATTTTTGTTTAATGTCTAATTTTAAATTGCATATTATTTGTTTCACATGCAGGGAGAGAGAGCACTATAAAAATCAGTGCCTACTCGTAAGATTCGATCTACACCACTGGCGGCAAAGGAGACACTAGCGCCAGGAGTCCGGAAAAACAAGGATCACGTACGATGCTTCAAATGCGAGAAGTACGAACACTACAAAAATAAGTGTTCGGCGAAGGTACGCAAGATTTATGTTCCAAAAAGTTTTAAATTTCCTGCACTGCCTTGTGATAAAGTAGTTAATTTTTCTGATAAATTAGATTTACTGAATAGTAAAATTAATATTTTGCATGATAAATTACAAAATGTGAATATAACTAAAATATCAGAAATTAATTGTTTAATTCAGAATATCAATTCAGAAATTTCTAAAATAAATCATCATAATTTTAATTCTGAAAATTTTAATTCTGATAAAATTAATTCTGATAATTTTAATTCTGATAAAATTAATTCTAAAAATTTTAATTCTGATAAAATTAATTTTGAAAATTTTAATTCAGATAAAATTAAAACTAAGGATAAATTTGAATTCAAATTCGAAAATCTTAAGGATAATTCGGAATTCAAATTCGAAAATCTTAAGGATAATTCAGAATTCAAACTCGAAAATCCTAAGGATAATTCAGAATTCAAATTTGAAAAACTTAAAGATAACTCTAAAGATAACCCCGAAATTATTAAAAATCTTGAGGATAAAGATGATAACTTAATTATAGATAATGTTAAAGAATATTATAAAGCCTTAACTAGTGACCCATTTTACTCCACCTACTGTGAAGATAGTGAAAGATCTAATCTTAAGGAGGATATGGAACTATCTAAGATCAAGGCCATAATTAATAAAAATTACAAAGGTTCAAATAAATTCGAATTGTTAGAAAAATTTGAAAAGATAGATAAAGATGAAGCAGAAATTTTTGAAATAATGAAAATTATGAACTTAAATCCACAATTATTAATAAAACAAATTAACTTTTATAAAGTCAATTAATTCAAATAAATTCAAATTAAAATTAATTAATTCGAACTTAAATTACTTAAATCTTAATTAATTCGAACTTAAATTAAATCTTAATTAATTAGAACTTAAAATAATCAAATCTAAATTAAATTCAATCTAAATTAAATTCAAATTAAATTCAAAATAAATCTAAATTAAATTTAAAACTAAAATCAATCCAAATTAAATCTTAATTAAATTAAATTCAAATTAAATCTAAATTAAATTTAAATCTAAATTCAATCCAAATCAAATCTTAATTAAATTAAATTCAAATTAAATCTAAATTAAATTTAAATCTAAATTCAATCCAAATTAAATCTTAATTAAATTAAATTCAAATTAAATCTAAATTAAATTTAAATCTAAATTCAATCCAAATTAAATCTTAATTAAATTAAATTCAAATTAAATCTAAATTAAATTTAAATCTAAATTCAATTCAAATTAAATCTTAATTAATCTCAAATTAAATCTTAATTAATCTAAAATTAAATCTTAATTAATCTCAAATTAAATCTTAATTAAGTTCAAAGTAAATCTTAATTAATTTTAAATTAAATCTTAATTAATTTCAAATTAAATCTTAATTAAGTTCAAATTAAATCTTAATTAAATCCAAATTGAATCATAATTAAATTCAAATTAAATTAAATTCAAATTCAAATTTAATTCAAATTAAATTCAGATTAAATTAAATTCAAATTAAATTTAAATTCAAATTAAATTAAATTTAAATTAGATTAAATTTAAATTAAATTCAAATAAAATTAAATTTAAATTTAATTCAAATTAAATTAAATTAAATTCAAATTAAATTCAAATTCAAATTAAATTAAAATTAAAAGAAATTCAAATTAAATTTAAATTCAAATTAAATTCAGATTAAATTAAATTCAAATTAAATTAAATTCAAATTAAATTCAAATTAAATTAAATTCAAATTAAATTCAAATTAAAATAAATTCAAATTAAATTAAATTCAAATTAAATTAATTTTAAATTAAATTAAATTCAAATTAAATTAAATTCAAATTAAATTAAATTCAAATTAAATTAAATTCAAATTAATTTAAATTCAAATTAAATCATTTCAAATCAAATCTTAATTAATTTAACTTAATTCAAATTAAATCTTAATTAATTTAACTTAGATCAATCCAAATAAATTAAATATGAATTAATTCATACTTAAAATTAATTCAATTAGATTTTAATTAATTCAAACTTAAATCAATTAATTTCTAATTAATTCAACTTCAATTAATACGTAAGTAACCTGAATCCAACTAAAATCTTAAATAACTTAAACTCAAACTGAAATAAAATTTTACCCAAACTGTAACAATTAAAATTAATAACATTAAATATGTCAAAGTGAGTTGACATATTCGCGGGTTCATATGACATGTATCAAATCGGAAATTTGATACATCTTTAGAAACGTAATTTAAATGATTTGAATTGTTTGACTCATGCATAATTGTCATGCCATGCATTTGCTACTTCTTTTAAATACATGACATGTCATTCATATTTAAATTCTATGCATATATTAGAATAGCTATAGGAAAAAGAATAATTGAATTTTGATCAACCTAGTATTGGGTGGCGGTGAGATGATAGTACGCTAGGGAAGCCAATTCTAATAAGGTCAAGTATACTTGATCTCTTTAGACTGGTGAAACTAGCCGAAGCTACCGATCCAAGACCCAAACTAGTTAGACCAGAATTTTTCAAAAAGTAATTTTGAAAATGAAATTTCATTAAAAGGCTTTGTCAAGGAAAGGGTTGATGATCCAATAAGGCTACGGCCAAAGAAGGCCTAGTGCCTCGCCAAGACCTGGAAGCCAATTTTTAAAATTCAAATTCAAGTTACTTCTTGTCAAATTCAAATCTAACACAAGCTTCAATTAAATCTTAGAGTTAATAATAAATTAAGAAAAATGATTCAAACATCTCACAATACACCTATAAGGCAACCATGCTTGTTGTATTGATACATCTAAAATGGGTGAGATGTTAAGGACTAATGAATTGAAAAATATTTTTCAAAATTGTTAGAATATTTTCCTAAAAATATATTTTCAAAATAGTGCTTCAACATAGTAATGTTTGTATGGATTTCATTCTTGTTGATTGCCAATACAGTATATGCTTTTAAAAATTATATTCTTTCGAAAATTGTTTGACTCACACAATTAGACACAAGCCTCTTAGGACAACACTAAAGTTCCTTAAGGCACTTAGATAGAGTCAAACGGTATCGGGTACAGGGGGAGTTCTTTTCATTTTTTAAAAATGGTTTTCAAAAACTGCACTTTAAACATTACTATCATTTGAAAAATAATTTTCGAAAACTGTGCTTTAAATCATTATTACTTATGTTTTCAAAAAGGGTTTATGTTGTAAAAATTATATGTTCAAAAATTTACCTGTTTCTTTGACTTTGATAAACCCTAAAGACACAGAGGAAAGGTCCACTTCATGATCTTTAAGGACTCCTAGGATGTGTCAAATTTAGGGGGAGTCTGAGTCAAAAGAAGAATTTCAAGAAATTTTTTTGGTAATTATTCATTTTTTTTGTTAAATATTTCTTTTTAATCTGAATCAAACCTTAAGACTCAGAGGAAGAGTACTTGTGGTCAACAAGCTTCCCAGGACTGAGTCAAGTTTAGGGGGAGGTCAAATTAAAGGAATTATTTAATAACATGTTTTCATATTTTCAAAATCTTGTTAAAAAGCTAAGTCGTTCAAAATACTATTATTCTACTTGTTAGAATTTGTGTGGCTTATGAAATTATTTTTTAAAAATAATATTTACTTGGGTTGGAGAATTTCCAGGACACTTAGAAAATATCCTTGTAGTCAACAAGGTTTCCCAGGATGGTGTCAGACTGGAAGATTAACCAAGTCAAGTAAAATTTTGGGTCTTCAAAAGTTCATACATTTTTCAAAATCCACAAGCATATATTTTCAAAAGTACTATCATTTTTTTTGCAAAATTCTATTAATATTTACTTGAGTTTGAAGAATTTCCAGGACACTTAGGAAAATATCTTTGTGGTTAACAAGGTTTCCTAGGATTGTGTCAGAGTGGAAAAGAAACCTAGTCAAGTAAAATATTATGTTTCAAAAATTACTTATATTTTTCAAAGTCTCATCTTTTTCAAAAATAGTTAGTACTTGCAAAATATGCATAACACTTATATTTTCCAAAATAGCATTCTTTCAAAAATTATGCATTTTTCCAAAAGTACTTAATATTTCAAAAAATTTAATACATTTTTCAAAGGTACTTATATTTTTCAAAAATTACATAATCTTTCAAAAATACATAGCATCTATTTCAAAATTATGCATTTTTAAAAAAAATGCAATATATAATTCAAAACGCAATGCTTTCAAAAATTTTGCACTAAGTATTTTCAAAAACAACTAAAAGTTTTCATTGTTGGTGCAAGTATTTTCATAAAGTTTTTTTATGTAAGACAAAGGGGGAGAGGTGTGCTTAAGTTAGAAAAATTTTCTCCCAAAGATCAAAAATATAGTTTCAAAACTTATATCATTTTTTTTTGATCCCAAGGATGGTAAGTTAGCCCCTTCAACCAATCTAACTAAGTTATTATCAAACATCAAAAAGGGGGAGATTGTTGGTGCATGTTGCATCAATGATGTTCTTCTTTAAGTGTTTTAATGTTTGACAATAAACTTAAGTAAGTGATACATTGAACAGACAAAGGGGAGTAAGAGAGAAGTAACCAAAGTTGAAGAAATGTCCTAGTTAACCTAGGTATCGTAACCCTAAGACCTAGCGAAGGGCTGCTAGGCACCTAGCGAAGGGCTGCTAGGTATCGAAATCCTAAGACCTAGCGATGGGCTGCTAGGCACCTAGCGAAGGGCTGCTAGGTATAGAAGACCTAGCGAAAGGCTGCTAGGCACCTAGCGAAGGGTTGCTAAGTATAGAAGACCTGGCAAAGGGTTGCTAGGCACCTGGCGAAGGACTGCTAGGGAATGAAGACCTGGCGAAGGACTGCTAGGCACCTGGCGAAGGACTGCTAGGGAATGAAGTCTTGGTCCAAGGGACTGAGCAACTTAGCTGAGCGATGACTAAGGACAGGAGTAGAGACGGGTCAGGGTTTGGGCGTCTCGAGGTCCGGAGGTATCGGAAGCTAAGTAAAAGTCCACCCGAAGGGCTGGGTGGCAACCGTCTCCTGAAAGGAGTAGGTGAAGGGCAAGTTCTCGGGGATGGAAACTTGTGCCGGTTCGACCTAGGGTTTCTTGGAGATCCGAAGTCAGAACCAAATCCTTAAGCCTAATATTATGTGTATATGTGCTTTGTGGTTTTGTATCGTGCAGGTACCAAGATTGGAAGACAAAGCAAGCGAAGCAGGCTGGAAGCCCTGAAGCAGGGCGCCCCCAGTGTTGGGGGCGCCCCCATGCATCCAGGGCGCCCCCAATGATGGGGGCGCCCAAGACAAAGAGTGAAAGTGGCAGTAAAGTGAAGCAGGCAGAACAGGTGTCAAGCGGGGCGCTCGGAGCGTCCGGGGCGCCCGGGTTCGAAGCTGTTTTGCTGTTTCGAGGTCGAAACACAGGATAAGCCTTCACAAGGGTGCCCGGAAGGTCCGAGGTGCCCTGGTCAAAGGCTTTATCAGCTGCGGCGAGGTCGGCGCAGGGATAAGGTTTGACCGGGTTTATCGGGGCGCCCCTAGCGTCCAGGGCGCCCCAGGAGGCCTATATAAGGGGCTTCGACCCCTCTACTTCAACAACACCTTCCAAGAGCGATTCCAAGCATTCTGATCGACGACAACACGCTAGAGATGAGGCTCTATGACTGAGAGGCTCCAGGAGGAAGTGCGCGGCACTTCGGAGGTCCAGATCGGCCGAGCTTCAGACTTTGTCTTGTTGGTTTGCTTTTATTTTATTCCGCACTTAATTTTATTTATCTTTTGATTGTAAACTTGCACTGTAAGTCGGGTTTCTCCGCCTCCGGAAAGTCCGGAAAGGAGACCAATAGTGGACGGGCATTCCCATGCATAGGCCTTGGATGTACTGACCCTGGGGGGTCGGGAACCAAGTAAAAATCCCACTGTGTCCCTGTGTCTGGTTATTTTCGTTCTGCTTTACTTTTCCGCTGCACTAACGCTCTGAGTCCAGAATGACAATCGAATGTTTTACGAAATTTCTGAAATATTTGAACGGTCGATATTCACCCCCCCTCTATCGACGGCACCGGTCCTACAGACCTGACCGGAAGTTGGGCAAAGAAATCCTGGTCAAGGCCTGGGCAAGAAGTCCTGGCAAAGGGCTGGGCACCGAAGACATGACCGGAAGTTGGGCAAGAAGACCTGACTGGAAGTTGGGCACAAAGACCTGGTCAGGTTGATTGGGCAAAAGTCCAACCGGAGGAGCTAGTTGGCAAAAGGTAAACTCTCCTAAGAGGAGTAGGTGAGGGCGCGTTCCCCGTCGTGGGAATAGTAGGCGTCGGTTCGACCTAGGGTTCCATTTGGGAGACACAAAGTCAGAATCAAGACAGCTTAGGCTATAAATAATGGCTAACATGTTTACTTTTTTTTTGTTATGGAACTAACCTTGGTTGCAGGGATCGAAGGACTGGTCTTCTGCAGCTTAGGCGCCTCAATGGAGTGAGGTGCCTCACTGGGGCTAGGTGCCCGTATGGATACGGGCGCCCCAGTGCAAAGGCAAAACAGAAGCAAACGAAGCAAACTACCACGAAGCCTCTGGACGTACTCAGCTCAGGCGCCCGGGATCATACGAGCGCCCCCATCAGCTCAGGCGCCCCAGTGAAGATGGATAAGCGCTGACCGAGCCTGCAGATAAGAGATTGCATAGGGAAGGCCATGTGTCGGCGCCCCTATCGACACAGGCGTCCCCATGGGTGGTATAAAAGGGGGTTCACCCCCCAAGGCTTCAGAACACATCGCTCTCAACGCTCCAAGCACTTTCGTTCAAGCGCTACGCTCCGACAAGCTTTGACTTCGAGATTCCAGCGCTGACGACGACCCTCTGCTCCGAAATTCGATCCACCTCGGGCGTCGGTAATGAAAGTGTTGCAAGTTTAAATTTCAATTCTATTTCTGTACTAAATTTGTAAAACTATTTTTACGACTATAGAATTGCCCAAAGTAAACGGTCAAGGACCGTGAGCCTTGGAGTAGGAGCCGACCGTGACTCCGAACCAAGTAAAATCAACCTGTGTTCGCGATTGATTTATTACTTTCCGCTGCATATTTTCTCTATTTTCTGAAAAGATTTGATCTCGATATTCACCCCCCCCCCTCTATCGAATTTCTACGATCCAACATTAACTACTATGGTCAATTAACTGATATCATTCAATTGGATTATTCTGGAAAATATAAAGTTGTTCTTTTCAAGTGTGATTGGGTAGATATCAATAGAGGTTGCAAGAAAAACAAGTTTGGGAGGACTCTTGTAAATTTTAAGTTTTTAAAGCATATTGGAAAAGATATTTATTATGACCCATATGTTTTTGCATCACAAGCTAGGAAGGTGTTTTACGTCTGGGATGAATGAAATAAGGATTAGCCTGTGGTTGAGAATGTAAAAGTGCGAGATACATATGATATGGGTGATGATGACCTCAATGATGTTGAGCCAATTAGTGAACAAACCACACATGATATAGATGAAGTAACTCAGAATGAGAATGATTGGCTTAGGAGAGAAGTTAATGATGACGATGAAGTGTTGGAAGTTGAGGATAATGCTATTGTTATTCATGATGATAGCAATTCTGATGTTGATGTTAATCAAGAGGATTGTTTCTAATTGTAATTGATAATACTTTACTACAATATGGTGTTTTTATGATCTGTACATTTTTTTATTATTAACCTATTGCTATTTTGTATTTATCTTCTATGCAATTTTGTGTGAAAAATTCAATAGTGTGTTTTACATTTGATGTTAGCTACTAAATTTTGGGCTTTAGTTCTTTTTTTTTTGTTGGTTTATGCTCACTATACTGTTATGCCTATGGTTGATTATATAATATTTTGATTTTAGTTTTTGAAAGAACATATTATACGCTAGATGGGAAGATGAAGAAAATTAAATATTGTTAATCATAGTAAATATCTGAATTAAAAGAATGTTTCACAAAACAATGAAGAACCTTGGACTACTCTGAATTCTATCTTAAATCAAGTCCAATCAAGCCATAATGAAGGAACACATTGTGGTTTAACTTCTACAGAACATGTTATACATGAATTTGTTCAGTCTCACTTTGTTGCATCCGACATAGAAGCTCTTGAAGAAGGTATATATTTTGCTCTCATTTTTATTCATTTATGTATATATAACTTGTCTCATACTTATGTCTCTTTTTTTCAATTAGTTGTAGCACCACCTACAGCAACTAGAGGACCTACAAAAATGTTAGTTGTGTGGGGCATAGATCCTGAAGATTTTATAAGAGTTAAGTTAGATGAACTTGGTCGACCTATTGGTGAAGAAGCAAAGTCTCTTACTCGATTCATTGGAAGTGTAGTAAGAAGGCCCTAGTATGCCCCAATCAACTTTACAAATTGGAAATTAATGCCAAAGAATAACAATTAATGCCAAAGAATAACAAAGAGGAGATGCTTAAAGTAATAGAGGTTCCATGATTGCTATTTTCCTTTTACCTATACATTCATAATTTGTGTTATGATTAAATTTATATTCATATTTTATGGTATACATTTTTTATTATTTAGAGTAAATTTGAGTTCGTCCCCCCTATAAATGATGCTATAAGGGAGATGTTGAAATCTAAGATGAATGACAAATGGAGACAATGGAAGCATGATTTAAAGAGAGCATTTGACTCCAGTAAATCAGAAGAAAAATTGTTGATGCAGTCTGGCCCTGATTGTTGTTTTGGTGTTGACACCGATTTTAGTTTAGGATGATAAGATGATTAGGATTAAGTCCTAGTCGTGGACTAGACATACCTAGTGGGACTAGTGTGGAAAAGTCCTAGCTTGGAGGGCTAGGTGTTGGAAAATCCTAACCTGGAGGGTCAGGTGTGGAAAAATCCTAGCTTGGAGGGCTAGGTGTTGGAAAATCCTAACCTGGAGGGTTCGGTGTGGAAAAGTCCTAGCTTGGAGGGCTAGGTGTTGGAAAATCCTAACCTGGAGGGTTAGGTGTGAAAAGTCCTAGCTTGGAGGGCTAGGTGTTGAAAAGTCCTAACCTGGAGGGTTAGGTGTGAAAAGTTCTAGCTTGGAGGGCTAGGTGTTGAAAAGACCTAACCTGGAGGGTTAGGAGTGAAAAAGTCCTGACTTGGAGGGTCAGGTCCTAGCCTGGAGGGCTAGGTTGATGAAACCCTGGTGAGTGAAGCCAGGTCCTAGCCTGGAGGGCTAGGTTAGATGAAATCCCGGTGAGTGAAGCCGAGTCCCGGTGAGTGAAGCCGGGTGACTGAAACCCTGGTGAGTGAAGCCAGGTCCTAGCTTGGAGGGCTAGGTTGAAGCCCCAGTGAGTGAAGCTGGGCATGGCACGAGAGATGGGCCGGAGGCCTGTTCTCGTGACTTAGAGGAGATTTGACCTTGCCTGGATCGGTCTGGTGACCGATCAGGGAAGTTGGCATGGTGTTCCCTCGTGGATCGGTCTGGTGACCGATCAGGGAACACACAGTGAGCCTGGGAACCTATTGCCCGGCTCCTGATCGGTCCGGTGACCGATCAGGGAGCAGGCAGTTCACTCACTGCTTGGCTCCTGATCAGTTTGGTGACCGATCAGGGAGCACACAGTGAGTTGAGTTCCCCTACTGCTCTCCTCCTGATCGGTCCGGTGACCGATCAGGGAACTTCCAGTAGGTTTTGGGAACCTTACTGCTTGGCTCCTGATCGGTCCAGTGACCGATCAGGGACACTGTTCAGATCGGTCTGGTGGACGATCAAGTGTCGCGAGTTCCTCATTATGACCGATCAGGACGGAGCCTGATCGGTCTGAGCATGCCCTGATCGGTCTGGTGACCGATCAGGAGGGTTGGACTGCGAAGCTAAGAAATCACCCTGCAAAGGGGTGGATCGGTCTGGTGATCGGTCCCGGAGAAATCATGATTCCTGATTGAGCATTGGGGACCGATCAGGATGGAGCCCTATCGGTCTGAACCCACCTTGATCGGTCTGGTGACCGATCAGGAGGCTCTCTGATCGGTCCGGTGACCGATCACTTTAATTCAAACGCGCTGTCAGGCGTTCTGATCGCTGAACACTTCTGATCACCACTGATACTCCACTGATATGTTCTGATGCTTTGATCTTCTGTTGATTTGCTGCCCTAATGTGCTGCTAAGTGTGCAGGTGACTCAGGGATCATCTAAGGGAAGTCAAAAGAAGGTTTTCGCTACAGCAGTTTTGGTTGTTTGCTTCAGCAGGTTATAACATTCTCTGGAGTGAGCTGCAACGCTGAGGAGCTGATGACCTGGGGCTCGACTGGAAGGGATTCAGTGAGTTCAGAAGAGGTCAGGGATAGCTGGCTGTTGCAGGAGAGCAGCTGGGAGCTGCTGTAGAGGAACAGTTGACCTGGCGATGGAAGCTGGTTAAGCTGGGTAGCGGAGAAGAGTTGAACAGACTTCTTGCGAGAGTGCTTGATGTGCCATCAGTTCTCCATCATCGAAAGCTTTGCTCTACACTTGCGATTACTCTACTGTCTTGAGCAACCGTCTGTTACTTGGTCACTTGGAAGAAGAAACAAAGAGCTTGAGTCCATCAGCGAGAAGACACGAAGAAGGGAGTTCTTGCATGAGATCTGCGCTGAGTGGAGCTTGGGAGAAGCTTGCTTGTGTTCTTATGGTTCTAAGTGCTAAGTAAGATCCTTCTTGTGTTTCCTGTACTTTATACTTGATCATTTTGAAACGCTGTGGAGAGGTTACTCCACCGACAAGGAGGTTGCTCACTATCAGGATTTTCCGGAGCTTGATCTGTCGACGATCAAGGGATCGCCCACCTTACGGGCACGCCAAGGAGTAGGGGCAAGTTATTCCCGAACCTTGTAAACCCTCTTGTTAGCGTTCTTGTGATTGTTCTTAGCTTAGGGTTTCAAATCTGCATACTCTGTTTTTTGTTTGCTTCCACTGTGCTACTAAACTAAACGTTTAAGTGCAGAAATTTGCAAAGTGCTAAAGTTTCGGTGTCTGGCTACATTCACCCCCCTCTCTAGCCATCCTAGTTCCAACAAGTGGTATCAGAGTTTGGGGCTCTGTATAAGCGGATTAACAACCGAGAGCTATCAACAATGGCTTTGAGAGAAGGTTTTTCCACCACCCGACCTCCCCTCTTCGATGGAGCAGATTTTCAATATTGGAGATCGAAGATGGAGTACTATTTAAAGATGGATATCAACACTTGGTTCGCTGTGAAGGAGGGGTTTACCCCTCTAAAGGATGATGAAGGCAAAGAATTAGAATCATGGCATTGGTCGGCTGAACAAAGCTGAAAGAGTGAAGCCGACGCGAAGGCGGTGGTGACCCTACAATGCGGCATAAACAAAGACCAACTAATCAAGGTTGGTCCATTTACAAGTACAAAAGATTTGTGGAACAAGCTCATCGAACTCCACGAGGGTACTCAAAACTCAAGAATCGCCAAGAGGGACTTGTTCCTCAACCAACTTCAAAATCTCTCCATGAAGGAGAGTGAGACCGTAAGTGAGCTCCACAGCAGATTCAAAGAGGTATTGAATGGTCTTCACTTTATTGATGAAAAGGTCGAGTACCGCGACCTTGTGAGGTATGTGTTAAAAGCATTTCCAAGGAATGCTTTGTGGTCATCCATGGTGGATGTCTACAAAGTTTCTAAGGGCTTATCAATTGTAAAGTTAGATGATTTATTTTGTGAGATGGAACTTCATGAAATGGCTAACAAAGGCCCCAAGGAGAAGGGAATTACCTTAGTTGCAGGAGAAAAGAACAAGAAGAAGAAGGAGAAGGAAGTCTCTTCATCCTCATCTTCATCCGAGTCCGAGTCCGAATCCGAGGAGGATGGCAGCGGCTCTTCTTCCTCCGAGATGACTAATTTCGTTAGAAGAATGATGAAGAGGAGTCGGCGCTTCAAGGGTAAAGGTAACCCTAGTGAAATTAAGATTGATAAATCTAATGTCACTTGTTATGAATGTAGCAAGAAAGGGCACTTCAAGAGTGAATGCCCAAAGCTAAAGAAGAAGGAGGAAAAATCCAAGAAAAAGGAGGAGAAATCCAAGAAGAAGAAGAAGACCATGAAGGCCACTTGGGATGAATCCTCATCTAGCTCATCCAAAGAGGAGAAGGATGAGAAGAGTACACGGTATGTGGCACTCATGGCATTGGAAGATCAAGAGAGCGGTAATGAATCAAGTGACTCATCAAACGCGGCTTCATCATCTTCGAATGATGAAGAGGTAATCACTCCCGAACTTGATAAATGCTATAGGACCATTGCATGCTTAACTGATTCCTTGAAAAAGTCAAAAGCAAAAATTAAATCATTGAAAATTGAAGTTGAACAATTGAAGTCCTCTAGGGATGAGGATGTTGATGATTTGCATGTTGAATTGTTAGAGGATGAAAACAAATCATTGAAGAGTGAAGTTGAGAGACTCAAGAGTGTTCTTGAGAAGTTCTCAACAAGCTCAAAGACCTTAGACATGATCTTGAATGCCCAAAGGGCAGTCTACAATAGGGCCGGTATTGGTTACCGACCCAAAGAACCATCATTTGTGTCCTTAATGTTTAGGACTGATGTTAGACAATCTAAGACACCTAGGGCTTAAAGGAAAGTAGTCAAGGCATGAGTCCCTAAGTCTTGCTTAGTAGGTGCTTTGGGTCCCAAGGTTTGAGTACCTAAAACTTCTATTTTTCGAATTGTGTAGGTTGTGATTGAGGGGGAGCATCTATCAACTTGGTTCATTGATAGTGGATGCTCCAAACACATGATCGGGGATAGATCATTGTTTACCACACTTCAAAGAAAAAGTAGAGGTAATGTTTCCTTTGGTAACAATGGTAGTCTTAAAGTCATAGGAATAGGAGACATTCAAATATTCGAATGTCTTAGAATTAAAAATGTCCTTCTAGTCAAGGGGATGACACTTAATCTGTAGGATTGGCGTCGTCGATAAAGGGGGGGGTGAATATCGACCGTGAAAATCTCTCACGGAAACTTCGTAGAAAACTTGGATCGTTCTAGACTTAGAACGTTAGTGGCACAGCAGAAAAGTAAATATAGAAAAATAACAACAAGACAGACACGCGGGGATTTATTTACTTGGTTTCCGACCCCCCAAGGTCAGTACGTCCAAGGCCTATGTACTCGGCGTGAGTCCACTATTGGTCTCCTTTCCGGAATTTCCGGAGGCGGAGAAAACCCGTCTTACAATTGATTTACAAGCAAAAAGATAAATAAATTGAATTGCAGAATGTAAATCAAACCAAAACAACTTATGTTGAAGCGTCAGCCGATCTGGACCTCCGAAGTGCTGCGCACTTCCTCCTGGAGCCTCCCGGTCACAGAGCCTCGTCTTTAGCGCGTTGTCGTCGGTTAGAATGATCAGAATAGCTCTCAACAGTTGTGTTTGAAGCAGAGGGGTCGAAGCCCCTTATATAGGCTTCATACGAGCGCCCTGGACGTCGGGGCGCCCCTATAAACCCGGTCAAACCTTATCCCCGCGCTGACCTCGCCGCGGCTAATAAAACCTCTGACCAGGGTGCCCCGGACCTCTTGGGCGCCTGCGTGAAGGCTTATCTGTGTTTCAAACTCGAAACAGCAAATACAGCTTTGAACTCGGGCGCTCCGGATCTCTCGGGCGCCCCGCTTGAAGCCTATTTTGCTTTCTTCAACTAAAATGCTTTTTAGTCTTTGGCCTGGGCACCCGAGACACTGGGGGCGCCCCCACTGATGGGGGTGCCTGGCTTCAAAGCCTCCAGCCCAGTTTTTTGCCTGCTTTATCTTCCAATCTTGGTACCTGCAAGATTCACAAACACAAAGCACAAATACATATAATATTAGCCTTAAGGACTTGGTTCGGACTTCGGATTTCCATGAATCCCTAGGTCGAACCGACGCAAGTTCTCACCCCCGAGACCGCGCCTTTAACCTACTCCTCTCTGGAGACGGTTGTCACCCAGTCCTTCGGGTGGACTTTTCCCCAGCAGCCCTTCGCCAGGTGCCTAGCAGCCCTTTGCCAGGTCTTCAATGCCTAGCAGTCCTTCGCCAGGTGCCTAGCAGCCCTTTGTCAGGTCTTCAATGCCTAGCAGTCCTTCGCCAGGTGCCTAGCAGCCCTTCGCTAGGTCTTAGGGTTTTGGTGCCCAGCAGCCCTTCGCTAGGTGCCCAGCAGCCCTTCGCCAGGTCTTAGGGTTTCGATGCCTAGCAGTCCTTCGCTAGGTTCCCAGCAGCCCTTCGCCAAGTCGTAGGGTTTCTATGCCTAGCAGTCCTTCGCTAGGTGCCCAGCAGCCCTTCGCCAGGTCTTAGGGTTTCTATGCCTAGCAGCCCTTCGCTAGGACTTTTGTTCCACTTAGGTTACTTCTCCTTTGGTCCCCTTTGTCTGTTCAATGTATCACTGGCTTAAGTGTATTGTCAAACATTAAAACACTTAGAAGAGAACATCATTGATGCAACTTGCACCAACATAATCTCCTAAGTGTCAGTCAATTGTGTGATGCGGGTTACACAATTGATTTTCAATCATGTCAATGTCTAGTTAGACAACATGGCACATTGGACACAGTACTAGTAGGAACAAGAATAGATAATATTTACCAAGTTTCATTTAAAAGTGCTACTAATGCTCTTGTTAAGTGTTTCATATCAAAAGAAGATGAGTCCACCCGTTGGCACCGGAGACTAGCACACGTGAACATGAAGAATATCCAGAAGTTAACCAACAAGGGATTAGTTCGTGGCTTACCAAGCATCAAGTATGAAAAGGACAAACTTTGTGATGCGTGTCAAATGGGTAAGCAAACAAAATCTGCACATAAAGGTAAAAGCACTGTAAGTACTTTTATCGCATTGGATTTATTTCATATGGACTTGTTTGATTGTAGCACTATTATATCATTGAATGGTAGTAGATATTGTTTTGTTATCATTGATGATTTTACTAGATATACATGGACTTATTTTCTAAAATATAAGGACTAAACCTTAGATGTTTTCATTTCTTTTTGTAAAAGAGTTGAAAATGAGAAATCATCAACTATTAAGACAATAAGAAGTGATCATGGAGGTGAATTTTAAAACCAACGATTTTTAGAATTTTGTCAAGATAGAGAGTATAGACATGAGTTCTCCACTCCTAGAACACCACAACAAAATGGTGTTGTAGAGAGGAAGAATCGTGTTTTACAAGAGGTTGCACGAAGCATGCTCAATGAGTACTCATTACCGAGTTACTTATGGGCCGAAGCTGTAAACACAGTTTGCTATGTGCAAAATCGAGTCCTCATCCATAAATTCTTAGGAAAAACTCCTCACGAACTTTGGTTTGGAAAACCACCTACGGTTAAACATCTTAGGTTGTTTGGCTGTAAGGTGTTTATTCTAAACACCAAGGACCACCTTGGAAAGTTCACGGCAAAGGCTGCTGAAGGGATACTGGTCGGGTACTCCCTAGTTAGCAAAGCCTACAGAGTCTACAATAAGAAATCTAGATTGGTTGAAGAATCTTCTGATGTTGTTTTAGAAGAAATTCCAAAAGCAAATGATCAACCAGAAGATGTCGATGAAGCTCAATTCGAACTTAGGAAACTAGGTTTGAATGAAAGTCTGAATGTTGTTGATGGTGATGAGTCTGATGACGGTGAGCCTAGACAACACATAGATCAGCCGGATCCTGAGGCTGAGCTAGTGTCTAGTGAAACCATTCAAGAAACAGCACCAACACCAAGGACAACTAGGTTAGCCTCTATTCATCCCCAAGACCAAATTGTTGGAGACATCCATCATGGGATTAGGACTAGATCATTCTTTAGGAATGAGGCTAATGAAGTTGCCCTAATTTCCGAAATTGAACCTAGAAAAATTGACGAGGCATTAAATGATCCCGATTGGATTATTGCGATGCAAGATGAACTAGGTCAATTTGAAAGAAGTCAAGTTTGGGACTTAGTCCCTAGACCTAAGAAGACCACCATTATTGGAACCAAATGGGTCTTCAAAAATAAATTGAACCATAAGGGAGAAATCATAAGAAATAAGGCACGCTTAGTAGCCAAGGTCTACAGTCAAGTTGAAGGCCTTGATTATGATGAGACTTATGCTCCCGTGGCACGATTAGAGTCCATCCGATTGATGCTTGCATTTGCAGCACATCGTGGTTTCAAACTATATCAAATGGATGTCAAATCGACCTTCCTAAATGGTTTAATAAGGGAAGAGGTCTATGTCGAACAACCTCCGGGGTTTGAGAGTACCAAATTTCCAGACCACGTGTTCAAACTCAAAAAGGCACTTTATGGCCTTAAACAAGCACCCCGAGCTTGGTATGAGCGGTTGTCGATATTCCTAATTGATAAAGGTTTTGTTAGAGGCCAAATAGGCCCTACACTGTTTCTACGTAGAGATGGTGACAATATATTTGTAGCCCAAGTATATGTCGATGACATAATTTGTAACTCAAACAACAAGGGTTATTTAAATGAGTTTGTTGGATACATGGAGAGTGAATTTGAAATGAGTCTAGTGGGAGAGTTGACTTTCTTCCTTGGACTTGAAATCAAACAAACCCGAGATGAGATCCATGTGCACCAATCAAAGTATACTCAAGAGATGCTTCGAAAATTCAACATGAGTGATTCAAAAGAGGTAACCACTCCCATGACTACAAACACAAGATTAGACAATGATGAGAGTGGTAAACCTGTTGATTTGACTCAATATCGGAGCATGATAGGTAGTCTGTTATACCTCACAGTTAGTCGACCTAACATACTTGTTACTGTGGGTATGTGCGCTAGGTATCAAGTTTGTGCCAAGGAATCTCATCTAATTGTGGTTAAACGAATTTTGAGGTGCCTTAAGGGCACAATTGGAGTTGGTCTTTGGTACCCCCGTACCGAGTCTTTTGATCTAATTAGCTATACCGATTCCGACTATGCTGGGTGCAAGTTGGATCGAAAAAGCATGAGTGGGGGTTGCCAATTCCTAGGATCATCTCTAGTTAGTTGGTCAAGTCAGAAGCAACATTGTGTTGCTCTCTCCACGACCGAGGCAGAATACATCGCCATGGGAGAGAGTATATCGCAATTGTTGTGGATGATTCATACTCTAGAGGACTATGGATTAAGCTACAAGGGTGTGCAAGTGTTGTGTGACAACATTAACACAATTAACCTAACCAAGAATCCGGTTCATCACTCTAGAACCAAACATATTGAAGTGCGTCACCACTTCATTAGGGATCAAGTTGCTAGAGGAGATGTTGTACTCTCATATGTAGAGTCCAAATCAAATCTAGCGGACATTTTCAGTAAACCACTCCCCGAAAATGAGTTTAGTTTCTTAAGAAGGGAGTTGGGAATGTGTCGCGCTTCATAGACATTAAAATACATTCAAAACCCTTCATGATCAATTCGAATTGTTGGGAAACAATTGGGTAACTTAGGGACATCTCACACAAACTATAAGGTTCAACAAAACGTTTTTGTTTGCTAGAAATGGGGTGAGATGATAGGATCAACATAATTTCTCAAAATGTCAATGCATCCCTTGAGAAATTAGGTTGACGAGATAAAAATCACTTTGGTGACCAAGTATGGGGAAAACCAATGCATAACATATGTGTACTTGGCTCCATGATCATACTTGGACATTCCAATCAAGGAAACTTGATTAGAGACTTGAATTTGGTACAAACTTGCTTGAAATTGCTTGAATGTTTGTTGATTGAGTTTGACTCCACTTGGGTGGAGCAAAGTGATTTGTCAAAACTATAAGAACCTTTGATCCTTCTTCAGGGATCAATTATAGTCATGGGATCACTTCCAAGATCGATAACTTTCATCAGATCTTATCAGAAATCGTTTGGAAGTCTGAAACTAAAAGTTTCAGCTCGTATCAGGAAAAATCAGGAAGTCTGATCGGTCACCGGACCGATCAGGAGCATGTCTGATCGGTCCAACAGACCGATCAAGCTGTTTCGTGATTATCCATAGACATCTCTCTGTGTTGGTCTGGTTCGGTCCCAGACCGATCTGACCCCCCTGTGGTGATCAGTCCACCGATCGATCAGAGGGGTCACAGAACACTTCGCAAAAAAAAATTGACCAAACATTTTGTGTTGGCCTGGATCGGTCCCCGGACCGATCTGGCACCCTGTGGTGATCGGTCCACAGACCAATCAGGGGGCTCATGGAAAAACCTCCAAACCTACTGTTCGCTTCCTGATCGATCAGCCGATCGATCAGGGGCCAGCCTGATCGGTCACCCGACCGATCAGGACTAGGCCAGTCCGATCAGGCCGGAGCCTGATCGGTCTGGGCACTCCCAGATCGAACGGTGATCCGTTCGATCACATTAAATTGTGGTTGATTGACCGATCCATCAACCGATTAAATTCGTCTAAACCCTTTCTTCCCAAGCCCTAGCGCCGAAATCCTCTCTTGCGCGTGCGATCAACTTGCTGTGCGAGAGCTCCTCCTGTGTTTCCTCCTCCCTGCGCGTGGCTTCCTGCGATCGTCTCCCTGCTGCGCGTGCGACTGGTTTTCTCTTCTGCGCTGCTAGGAGTTTCTTGTTTGCTGCTGTGTTCTCTCTCACGAAGCACCATTTTTGTGTGATGTTCTCTGCGCAACTCAGCCGCGGGTTTTTCTCCAACCATGTACTTCATGGCACCAAAGTAAGCTTTGTGTATGATTTTCATTTGGTGCTTATCATTCTAACGGCTATCAGTTTTCGGCTAACCATGTTCTTTCTAATTGTGTTTCCTTTTTGTCTTATGACTCTACTCTTGCCGTGACCTTCTTTTCCTTGCATTGGACCGTATTGATTAAACCTAACTTCATTTGATCGTTTTCTAAAAACCTCACATTCCAATTCATTCTATCATGATTTAATCAATCCCATTTCATGTCGTGACCTTACTTTGATCCTTGAACCTACTGATTGAACCTATTCTTGATCATGAAATTAACCCAATGATTCCACCCTTTAGAAAGTCATCCGAGGGCAAAGAACCCATGGAGGGAAGCTCAAAGGGCAAAGGCCCTTCATCATCTACACCCCCTTCAAGACTTCCACCACCTCCACATACCAGATTTCAAAATATTCATTATGCACTAGCCTTTCAATGGCACACTTTCAAACTCATGTCATGTCAAACTGTGGACCAAACCTTCATTTACGAACATTGTCCGACGGTACGGTAAATCATTGAACATTATGAACTTCAATCCATTCTTTTCCTTGAGAGGCCAATCAACTTTGATTTGGTCTCTGAATTTTATAATAACATGGTCAGTGGAGAGGGTTCGGGGTGGAGGACCCGTGTCGCCAGTATCGACCTTAATTTTGATCGATCGGCTTTCACTTCTTTTCTTGACTGTCGCCGATCAAATAATGACTTTTCTCTCTACCCCTATCATCCAGATCCTCTACTGGTTCCCTTTGATGGTGTCACCCCTGACTCTATCCATGAGTGCTTTTTCAATCATCCCAATTCGAGGGATCTCGGTGAGGTTACCAGTCACTTCTCTACATTTGCTACTCTCCGCCTTTCCCCCATAGATTATGTCTTGTTTAAGATTATCACTAACTGTCTCATCCCTTCTACTTCAAAGCACTTAGATGAAATTCACTCATTCCACTGCTTGATGCTCTACGGGATGTATCGACGGTTAGACTTTGATATCGTGACGACCATTTACTTCTCCATCATCGTCCACAGTCAGATGTACGGTCAGACAGTTTACATACCATTTGGCCATATCATCACTGCCTGGCTGCAGTCGGTTGGCATCGACGTTTCACAGGGCAGCATTGTACCCATGGTTCGACAGGACTGTTGACTTGATCGTCGCATGTTGGCCCAGTCTGGCATTGTTGTCGGACCGCAGGGGCTGAGGTGGAAGGATCGGCGACGTGTGGGGGAGTTACCGGGAGCAGCCCCTAATCAGGAGTCGTCCGCTGATACTGAGGATTACGATGAGTGGGATCCTGACCTCCGCTGGCAGGTTGCGGAAATAGAGCAGACGATGCAGCGCGAGTTACATATTTCCGAGCTCTGGCAACAGGAGGTCAGCTCAGAGTTTCAGTCCTTCGATCATCGACTAGTCGGTCTAGCATCCGATGTTTCTGGGATCAGCTCACTGCAGGAGACGTGGTCTGAGGAGTGGTACCAGCATATATTTCCTGGTGCTGCGACCTCCAGCAGCACTCCACAAGGGGATGTCATATATATTGATGATTTCTCAGACGATGACCCCGTGGCGGATTAATGATGTTGACTGTTATGATTTGTGTCACATTTGAGTGTTATGACTTGTGCTATGTTTGATTGTGCTGTATTTGCCTTGACTTTGATGCGATATGATGCATCTGACATTATGTCTGCCTATCATATGTGACTTACTATATACTGCTTATTGTTGGCTTATATGATTGTTCGTAAAATTGCTATCGTTATGTATGCCTCATTATGCGTTGCTATGATTATGCTTATGATGACATGTTCATATGATACATATGAGTGTCTTGCCATGCTATATATTTATCATATGTTTTCATATGTTTATCAAAATAAACCAAATTTTATGTTGTTTTGAGTTACCCCTAGGGTTGAGGGGGAGTATGTTTAAACTTAGCAACCCGTCTACACCCTTTTCGGTGTTTGACAAAGGGGGAGAGTGAGGTTGGTTAAGTTTAGAACGATTATAAGTTTAATGGTTGTAGGGGGAGGATCCTGATTCTCCTACAATTCTGAGATTTGAGACTATTGGATTCAAATCTCTAAACTTAAAATCGGGTTGTCAAACAACAAAAAGGGAGAGATTGTTGATGCAGTCTGGCCCTGATTGTTGTTTTGGTGTTGACAACGATTTTAGTTTAGGATGATAAGATGATTGGGATTAAGTCCTAGTCGTGGACTAGGCATACCTAGTGGGACTAGTGTGGAAAAGTCCTAGCTTGGAAGGCTAGGTGTTGGAAAATCTTAACTTGGAGGGTTAGGTGTGGAAAAATCCTAGCTTGGAGGGCTAGGTGTTGGAAAATCCTAACCTGGAGGGTTCGGTGTGGAAAAGTCCTAGCTTGGAGGGCTAGGTGTTGGAAAATCCTAACCTGGAGGGTTAGGTGTGAAAAGTCCTAGCTTGGAGGGCTAGGTGTTGAAAAGCCCTAACCTGGAAGGTTAGGTGTGAAAAGTACTAGCTTGGAGGGCTAGGTGTTGAAAAGTCCTAACCTGGAGGGTTAGGTGTGAAAAAGTCCTGACTTGGAGAGTCAGGTCCTAGCCTGGAGGGCTAGGTTGATGAAACCTTGGTGAGTGAAGTCAGGTCCTAGCCTGGAGGACTAGGTTGGATGAAATCCCGGTGAGTGAAGCCGGGTCCCAGTGAGTGAAGCCAGGTGACTGAAACCCTGGTGAGTGAAGTCAGGTCCTAGCTTGGAGGACTAGATTGAAGTCCCAGTGAGTGAAGCTGGGCATGACACGAGTCAGAGATGGGCCGGAGGCTTGTTCTCGTGACTTAGAGGAGATTTGACCTTGCCTGGATCAGTCTGGTGACCGATCAGGGAAGTTGGCACGGTGTTCCCTCGTGGATTAGTCTGGTGACCGATCCAGTGATGAATGATCGGTCTGGTGACCGATCAGGGAACACACAGTGAGCCTGGGAACCTACTGCCCGGCTCCTGATCGGTCCGGTGACCGATCAGGGAGCAGGCAGTTCACTCACTACTTGGCTCCTGATCGGTCTGGTGACCGATCAGGGAGCACACAGTGAGTTGAGTTCCCCTGCTGCTCTGCTCCTGATCGGTCCGGTGACTGATCAGGGAGCTTCCAGTAGGTTTTGGGAACCTTACTGCTTGGCTCCTAATCGGTCCAGTGACCGATTAGGGACACTATTTAGATCAGTCTGGTGAATGATCAAGTGTCGTGAGTTCCTCACTATGACCGATCAGGACGGAGCCTGATCGGTCTAAGCATGCCCTGATCGGTCTGGTGACCGATCAGGAGGGTTGGACTGCGAAGCTAAGAAATCACCCTGCAAAGGGGTGGATCGGTCTGGTGATCGGTCCCAGAGAAATCACGATTCCTGATTGAGAATTGGGGACCGATCAGGATGGAGCCTGATCGGTCTGAACCCACCTTGATCGATCTGGTGACCGATCAGGAGGCTCTCTGATCGGTCCGGTGACCGATCACTTTAATTCAAACGCGCTGTCAGGCGTTCTGATCGCGCTCTGAACACTTCTGATCACCACTCATACTCCACTGATATGTTCTGATGCTTTGATCTTCTATTGATTTGTTGCCCTAATGTGCTGTTAAGTGTGCAGGTGACTCAGGGATCATCCAAGGGAAGTCAAAAGAAGGTTTTCGCTACAGCAGTTTTGGCTGTTTGCTTCAGCAGGTTGCAACGTTCTCTAGAGTGAGCTGCAACGCTGAGGAGCTAATGACCTGGGGCTCGACTGGAAGGGATTCAGTGAGTTCAGAAGAGGTCAGGGATAGCTGGCTGTTGCAGGAGAACAACTGGGAGCTGCTGTAGAGGAACGGTTGACCTGGCGATGGAAGCTGGTTAAGCTGGGTAGCGGAGAAGAGCTAAACAGACTTCTTGCGAGAGTGTTTGCTGTGTTATCAGTTCTCCATCATCGAAAGCTTTGCTCTACACTTGCGATTACTCTACTATCTTCAGCAACCGTCTGTTACTTGGTCACTTGGAAGAAGAAACAAGGAGCTTGAGTCCATCAGCGAGAAGACACGAAGAAGGGAGTTCTTGCGTGAGATCTGCGCTGAGTGGAGCTTGGGAGAAGCTTGCTTGTGTTCTTATGGTTCTAAGTGCTAAGTAAGATCCTTCTTGTGTTTCCTGTACTTTATACTTGATCATTTTGAAACGCTGTGGAGAGGTTACTCCACCGAGAAGGAGGTTGCTCACTATCCGGATTTTCCGGGGCTTGATCTGCCGACGATCAAGGGATCGCCCACCTTACGAGCACGCCAAGGAGTAGGGGCAAGTTATCCCCGAACCTTGTAAACCCTCTTGTTAGCGTTCTTGTGTTTGTTCTTAGCTTAGGGTTTCAAATCTGCATACTTTGTTTTTTGTTTGCTTCCACTGTGCTACTAAACGTTTAAGTGCAGAAATTTGCAAAGTACTAAAGTTTCGGTGTCTGGCTACATTCACCCCCCCCCTCTCTAGCCATCCTAGTTCCAACAGAAATTTCTTTGACATTACCTGATGATCAAGTTGATCCAGATTAATACCATACTTTAGTTCATCATTGGTTTTCAGAAGAAAGGAAAGTAGGTTGTTTTTAATATATATGCATTTTATATAACATTATACATATATGTGACATTTCCTCCTAATGAATTCTTGTTTTGTACAGAAAGTAAGCAAAATTAATAAGCAAATCCGTGCTAAGCTTGAAGATACCCATTGTATGGGGACAAAAAGTCTCCCAGTAGTGATTAATGAGAAGGTTTTTTTGCATCCATTATTATTGAATTATATATTTTATGTGAAACTCTCAAATTTATTTGGTTTTAGAAAAAGAAAAACAAAGGAGTGTTGCTTGAATGTCATGTGACATATATTAATACTCGAACTCATAAGAATGGAATAATTGTTAATGACAAAGCTACTGGTGTTATTATAAGATTTTATGTATATGTTTTGTTTCTGCAACTATTTTGTTGATTTTTACTTTGTTGTATGTTACACTCATACAAGTTTGACTTCTTTTTATATAAATGGTGTTTCAGGATGAAATTAAAAAGCATGTACCTGAGAGTGAGACATCCTAAGCATCTCAAAGCAAACAAGGTTACACATTTTTTAAGGATGACTAACTTTCAAAAATACAAGGAACTGAAAATGAAAAGAGATAACGTGTGCGTTGTTTGGGCAAAATTCCATCAGCCAAAATGTCAAAAGCTTCATCATCTACAGACGCAATTTGCATGAAAAAATTAAGCCGATTAAGGGATTGTTAACAAATATGCTAAAATTAATGCAAAGTCATTTGCCAAAAAAAGATATGCAAAATATCTTACAACTTGCAGTTGAACAGGTAAGCTAAGACCTATATCTAATTAAAATATTCTGTTCTTAAATATTATAAAAGATGAATGATTCAATTATTGAGTAGGATTTGAATGATCGAATAGTTGTGGTGGAGTAGATGGTAGAATTTTTTTCAATTATATGACCTTCTTCTATATTATGATCTTGTCATATTAGATTTTCATCGAATTCTTACTTTAGATTTTCTTGAAAATATCTTCATCCACCGTTAAGCTTGGGTTGATATTCAAAAGTCATTTTGTTTGTCGTGATATGTTAAACTGGATTTCATGGTGCTACAATACATGATCTAAAGTGTTTGAGACTTCATTATCTTAAGCATACTAAGTAAAACATTAATGCCTTAATGCTTTTGTGCCACGTATTATTTTATTACTACCACATATATTTAAAATTTGTATGCTTTGTTTATAGGTTCCGGATGCTTCAAGTAAGCCAAATGATCAAAGCAATTCAAGATCTCAAAATTTCAATAATGAAGATCATGAATATAGTATGTACTTAATTTGATTAATTTTCATTAAGATTGATATTAATTTTGTTAAATATATATACTGAGTTTGATTTTTTTTCCCTATCAAATCGTGTATAGTTGTTAGCTTTCAATTGGAGATGAGCAAGTCATCTGATATGTTGTTGGTACTTTGTAAGGCTGGATATATTGTTATCTTTCTCTATCGCTGATAAAATCTCCTTTTTCCTTCTTGTTTCCTCAGTAAAATATTCAATGATCATCTATCTCTCTTTGTGCATATATGTTTGTTTTATCTCCTCTCATATTGTTAAATTCAAATTATTTGCGTGTGTATTTTGTTTCCTCTTATAGTGTTAAGTTCAATTTTGTTGACCAATTTTAGTTGATAGATGGTGATATTAAATTTAAGTGTGTGTGTATTTTGTCTTATCTCATAGTGTTTATATCAAGTTGGACTAGTTCTAGTTGTTAGATGGTAATAGTTGTTGTTTAGACAAGGCAATTTCTCTAGCCTAGCACAAAAACCAAAATCAGTCACATTAATAATTTCTGATTTCAGGGGCAGCTGTCAACCATATTGCAGATATCTTCCATAGAATTCATTTCTTGATTTTTTTGGAATTATAAAAGATTCAACCATTAAAGGTATGTGATTTAATAGTATGATAATATTGTTGAGTTACTAGTTTAGGTGACCCTTTACTGCAATTTACAATTAGGATGTTTCTTCATTAAGATTTTCATTAAGATTAATATTAATTTTGTTAAATATATACACTAATATTAATGTTTCATCATAATTTAATTTGTAGGTGATAACTAGAAACGAAGGTGTTTATCTTTATTAATTGTTGGTGATTCATGCCTATCATGTTTTGGAATTATATTTTGTATGCACCATATATATTTACTTTATGGAGCATAATATGTGCTTCTTTAGATTTTCATGATTCCATTTGTTTGTAATATTCATACATATTACTTTAGGATTTGTTTTGCTTTTAATATAATTGGAGTCTTTTTTTTAATATGATTGTTATTCTTATATATATATAAATTTAAATATATAAATTAAATTCTAAATTTTAATTTTTTATACCAAAAAATATCATTATAAGTATACTCATCGAAGAGTTAAATTTAACAAGAGTGTGACTATAATCTATACTCACAGAAAATTAAAAATCATGTCATTATAAGCTAGTGAAAGGACCTTTGCTCTAAAGTATATAGTGACAGAATTATTTCAGTGGGTAATTACCTAGTGATTATTTGTGACGGTTTTTAGTTATGCCACTAAAACCTATAGTGACACAATGAAATCCGTAAGTATAAGTCAAAATATTTTATGACGGTAATGAGTATCGTTACTATATGTTATACTGACGGTAAAATAACCGTGGGTAAAGGCATAGTAAAAATGACGGAAGTAGGTGTCCATAGGTATAGGTTTTTGAGGTCTATACTCACTCTTTTCATGCTTTTACCTATAGTATTTTACCGTGGGTATATGACAATTTTCTTGTAGTGCAGGTCGGTGAGCAATTCCAGGAGGAGGCATCATATAGACTTCTTCTTGAAGATTACCATTCAAGAAGACATTGTTGACATCTGTCTGAGATATTTCCATCGATGATAGATGCAACAACAATTAACATACGAACTGTAGTCATTTTAGCAACAGGGGCAAAAGTTTCCTCATAATCCATATCATACTCCTAAGAATAACCTTTAGCAATAAGAAAAGCTTTGTACAGTTCGGCAGATCCATCAAATTTAGTTTTGATCTTATAAATCCAACAAGAACCAATGGCACGTTTCCCTGGTGGTAGAGGTACCAAATCCCAAATATGGGTAAGATGCAGAGCAGTTAATTTCTCGTTCATAGCATTATGCCAAAGAGGGTTACAAACAACTTCTCTATAGGACAAAGGCTTAAAAAGATAATGAACAAAGGTAACAAAAGAAGCAAATGAACTATAATAATAAGAATAAGCAAAATCAGGTAGTTTAGTAGACTTACGAGGACATGTAGACCGACAAGTAGGATTATCCGCATAAAACATTTACAGGAGGGGGAGGAGGAGGAGACGTTTCAAGATTACTAGATTCAGTGAAGCTGTCATGAGGAAGAGTAACCGTGGGAGAGGCTTTATCGGTGTTGGTACTAAAGGGATCGATACGAATATAAGATTTATAGGAGTCATGTCATATGGTAGTGTTAGGACCAAAAGAATTTAATTATATATCTCCACAATAACATGATATTGTCCACTTTGAACCTAAGACTTTATAGATTTGCTTTTGGGCTCCCCCAAAAGACCTTATACCAATGGAGATATGTTTCTCTTATAACCCCATGATCTTTTCCATGTATTTTTAATGTGGAACTATATTTGCAACCTTGTAAACCCAACAATTCCCCCCTAAAACAAAGGACCATAGGATCCCTAAAGCTGAAGTCTTTCTGTTTAATATCCGATCCTTGACCTACCAGAACTTTCTGCCCCTCGATCCACCCAACCTACTAGGACTTCATTGCCTAGCTGCAACTAGGACTTCTCTGTATGGTGTCTGATCCTCTTGATCAAGACACAGGAGCTCATACTTTCTTTGTTCAAGGCTTAACTCACATGATTCAATTAGACCATAGCTCCATGTGCACAGTTGGTGGTTAAACCTTCTAGCAATCTGGGCTCCAATATCAAATGTTAGAACCAAAAGAAATTTAGGTGTCTCTACAATGACATGATATTGTCCACTTTGGGCTTAAGTCCTTATGATTTTGCTCTTGGGCTCTTCCCAAAAGGCCTCGTACTAATGGAGAGATCTTTCTCTTATAAGACCACGATCTTTCCCATGTATTTTTAATGTGGGACTATGTTTGCAACCTTGCAACCCCAACAAGTAGAAGAGGTACAGAGAAGAAAGGAATATGCTCAAGAAACACAATGATGAGAGACATATAATTTTTTACTAATTAGATAAAAACAACGATATTCCTTTTGACCAATACCATAACCAAGGAAGACATACAAAGCAAACCTAAAGAATGACTTATCACGCTCAATGTGTAGTCAGAGAACAAAATAGGCACAACAAAAAGCACATAAAAAGGAATAATCAGAAGCATGACCATATAGTTTTTGAAAAGGAGACAGACCTAAATTGTGAGAAGTTGGAATTCTATTAATTACACAAATAGCAGTAAGAATTGCTTCTCCCCAAAAGACACTAGGAACATCAGCTGATAATAGGAATGAGCGGGCTATCTCAACAAGATGTCTATGCTTTCTCTCCGCAATCTCATTTTATTCAAGTGTTTCTTGACATGAGGTTTGATGTATATATAGTACCTTCTGATATAAGTAAATGAGAAAAAACATTGAAAGTGTACTCGCCCTCCCCCCTCTAATCATAACGAAAACACTTGATAACAGCCAAATGTTGAGTTTTGACAAGAGCTTTAAAGTCATCGAAGATGGTAAGATAATTAGATCTGTATTTTATAAGATAAATTTAAGTATAACAAGTGCAATCATCAATAAAAGAACACATAATATCTTAATCCTCTTTTATAGTAAAAGGGAAGACCCCCACATATCAGAATGAACAAAGTTAAAAGGATTAGGAAAAAAAGACTTTTATTGAAAGATAATGCAGAGAATTTTACGGTTTACAACTACTACAATCAGAAATATCATGACTTTTTAAAGTTTATAATACTCCTGATGATTCTAAAAATTATAAACGAGATGCTGAAACATGACCTAGACGATTATGACACAGATAAAAGTCAGAAGAAGAACGACTCAAACAAAAAATGGCAGATCGACACTAAAAGCTACAACATATGGAACTTGGAGCTTATCCAAGACATAGAGTTCCCTTTGCCTATGACCTGTCCTGATCACCTTTTGAGATCACAAGTCCTGCATATAACAATTAGATGGAGAAAAAAATTGTATGTCCAGACTCACACAATTGACTAACAGTAAGATTAAGTGTAATACTAGGAATATGATAGACATCAAGAAGAGACAAGCAAGTTATAACAATAGAATCAATACCTACTAATGACATTGAAGTACCATCAGCAATCACAATTGAGAAAGATGAACTAGGAGACAAAGAGATAAAAGACGACAAATCATATGGAATATGATAAGAAACTCTAGAATCTAAGATTCACAAAGAGGAAGATATACTTGATATATCAGAGGAAGATAAACCTATATGAGATGAAGTCATGACAGAGGGATGTAAAGCAAGGAACTGTTAAAACTGCTCAAGCATATATGGATCAGATTTCTATGAAGCATTCTGATGTAGTAACAGTGGTTGTTGAGGTCATTGTTGCTGATTACTAGATTTCCATGAAAAATTATAGATTGAATTAACAGTTCTTGAATCGAACTATTAAAACCATGAGGATGAATGCTCTAATACCATGTAGAAATTGAGAAGTGAAAAAAGTAAAAGTCTTGATAAATCCAAATTGTTATTGAAAAAATACAAAACCTTATACAAGAGGATTAAGAAACCCTAAACCCTAAACTGAAAAGGGAAAATACTAGATTACCCTAAAGGCTATAAACAAATAATTCTAATAAACATATATACAATCTAATAGTAACAACTATAATTTCATAGCTACTACAATGTGTTACTGGTCTTTCAAAAGACTAACAACAAGGTTTTTTGAAAGACCAGTAACTTACAATTGTTACTAGTCTTTCTAAAGATGAGCAATAAGGTCTTTGGAAAGACCAGCAACTTGCAATGGTTGTTGGTCTTTGGAAAGATCGACAACTTGCAATTGTTGTTGGTCTTTCGGAGACTAGTCTTTCGAAAAACCAGCAACTTGCAATTGTTGCTAGTCTTATAAATATCAACAACAAGGTCTTTGGAAAGACTAGCAACTTGCAATTGTTGTTAGTCTTTCAAAAGACCAATAACAACGTTGTTGTTGGTCTTTCAAAGACCAATAACATGTTATAGCAGCTACGAAATCGTAGATGTCATAACTATAAGTTATAATTTTAAAAGATCATAATTTTTATTTGAGTTGCACTATCGGACTCATAATATATCAAATCAAAGCTCATTTAAATATCTTCAATTTGATATATTATGTAAATCTGAGTCAAAAATTATGACCTTTCAAAGTTTAAGTCAGCAACAACATTATTATTGGTCTTTCAAAGATCAACAATAGGTTGTAGTAGCTACGAAATCATAGTTGTTATAACTATAAGTTATAACTTTGAGGTCATAACTTTTAATTCAGGTTGAACTATAGGAAGCATAATATATAAAATTGAAACTCGTTTAAAGATCTTCGATTTGATATATTATTCATCTCATAGTTAAATCCCATCATTATAGTAGCTACGAAAAATCAACAACACAAATTTGGGTTTGATAGCAATTTAAAAATAGTAATAAAATATTTAGAATCTCGGATCAGTGTTTAAACAGTGAAATTTGAGCCCAAAAATTGACAATTATGAGTTCCTCTTATATCAATCCTAGATTTTCGAATTTTGCACATGT
>JAGFNQ010008206.1:0-133681 GCA_024364735.1 Boesenbergia rotunda
TGTGCGTACTCGTCCTGGGTCGTGACACTGGACGCATGCAGAATGGTATGAAACATATGGAGTCCAATGTCTAGGTCAAGGTGATGGACTAGGGCATAAAGAAGGAAAGCATGAAAGGGTCGCATAGTCCCAAGGTCTCTGGTGGAGAGTGGTAAGATACAGCGACGACAGAACTCTATACAAGGCATAGTTCTGGGCCTGAAGTTCAACAGCTTGGAAGCGTCTATTTGCTGGGAGGTCTGCCCTATAGAAATAGGAGTGAATGGTATCTAGGGTAATCTCTGAGTAGGGAGGATCAAATGGGGGTTCCTAGGAGGATAACAGCAGAATGTGGACTGAGAGGTCGCAGTCCTAGGAATCGGTTCAACAAAGTCGGGGTTATAGTTAAAGGAATCCCTTGGACAGTGGTGTGAAACATAAGATTATCTTGTCGAATTATATTATTGTAAAATTCTGCGCATAAAGATTCATTAATGGTATGCGTGCAGAAGACAAGATTGTCCAATTGATAGAAGTTGATGATGTTCATGGCGACAGGGCATGATTGGGTAAAAAAGTGCCTATTGAGATAACTCGTTTTAATAGGCTTGTAGATGGTTTGTGCAAACCTATTACATAACTCTAGGTTAGGAAATCTAGGGTCCGGACTAGGTTCGGCACCGGGGTTGGCCGGGTTTGGTCGGCGTCTTCTAAGTTAAGGAAATTAAAGGAAGAATAAAGATATTGCATGAGAAAATAAATTTAAATGCAATAAATAACAATAATCATACCGGAGGCTCGGGGAGGCATAGTTGAGAATGAGGACTTGCAAGATCTTCTTGAATAGAAAGAAGTGGAGAAGGAGGTTGATTTTGGTGTGGGAAGTGAAGGAGGTTCGGGTGCCTTATATAGGGAGTTCAACGGGGGCGCCCGGGAGCTTCCGGGCGCCCTGGTCAGGGTTGCTGCCAAAGGCAGTGTAAAGGACTGGTTGGGGGCGCCCGGAACAGCCCGGGCGCCCTCAACAGAGAGCTTTTGCAGCTTTGCTGCATTGGAGGTGATGGGGGCGCCCGCGTGGTTCCGGGCGCCCTGGTCAAAAGCAAGAACAGCTTTTTGCCTAGGGTTAAGAAAAGTTGGGGTAGGGGGCGCTCGCGTGGTTCCGGGCGCCCGGAATAGGGTAGGTAAAGACAAATTTTTAGTCTTGTCTACTTTTAACCATGGTTTAATCGGTTTGACCATGGTTTGAATTGATTTGACTGTTTTGACTGTGGTTTGACCGTGTTAATCATGCTTTGACCACCTTTACCTTGATTTGACTATGTTGACCATGGTTTGACTGCTTTGACCATGGTTTGACTATGTTGACCATGGTTTGAATATGTTGACCATGGTTTGACAAATACAAGATTATCTCATCCTATGGGTATTAAAAGAATTTCCAATTGAGTCTTAATCCTACCGTCTCACCCAAAATCTAGGGTTTTCAATCACGTTAGCCTTATAGGTTTCGTGAGACAGGTTTTGATAGTTAAGACTGTTTTGAAAATTTTGATTAATTTTGAAAACAATTAAATTTTGAAAACTTAATTAATTTTGAAATTTTTGAAGAGATGTTTAAATCTACAAATAACTGAAGTTTTGTGTTAGATTCGAATTTGACAAAGAAAATTTGAATTTGAATTTCAAAAATTGGATTCCAGGTCTTGGTGAGGCACTAGGCCTTCTTTGGCCGTAGCCTTATGGGATCATCCACCCTTTCCTTGACAAAGCCTTTTAATGAAATCTCATTTTCAAAAATTCTTTGAAAAATTTCTGGTCTAACTAGTTTGGGTCTTGGATCGGTAGCTTCGGCTAGTTCCGCCAAATTGGCTTCCCTAACGTACTATCATCTCACCTCCACCCAATACTATGTTGTCAAGTTTCAGTTAAGTTTGTTTAGTCCTTAAACTAGCCTAAGTCTAAGCATGGTAAATTGCAGAAATTAAATAAACAAGCAAACAATCATATTGCAATCAAGAATAACAATTTTATCTAATAATGAATATAGTTTTCAGTTTGGCTCCCCCTGGACTAAAGCCACGGTGATGGTTAGGCAAGATGTGAATCTTGTCCTTGGGGATCCAATACTGATTTGATCCAGTCGGTTTGTTCAGGTATAGTTTAGGTACCCATGCCTGAATTTTACCTCTGGACTGATTCAGTACAGCAAAGTAAGATCTTTGCCGGGATTTGGTTCTATAGCCCAGTCCGGATCGATTTAGAACTGATTTCTGTTTTCCAAGGATCATGTCAAGACCCTTGGAACCAGATGTAAATCGTTCTAAAGCTGATCTAAGATCCTTAACCTGAGTTTTCAGGAGGAGTTCTCCTTTTCAAGTTTTTCAACTTGAGTAGGAGTTCCTTCCTGAACCTTCTCGGTTAAGGGTTTAGAGTCAGCTCCCTCTTTCAGGAGTTTTACTTCCTGTCGGAGGGACTCGACTCGGAGTTTGGCTTTTGCCAAATCTCGAGAAAGAAATGAAATTAATTCACTTAATTGAGATCTATTAAAACCAGTTACCTTAATTTCTCCGTCTTCTGTGAAGGTTAGCTCGCCGTCCTCTTTGTTCTGTTTCTGATTCGGTTCCGACTTCTTCTGAGGCGGTCAGAGCTAGGAGGTTGGACTGGGGTGCCTCTTCTTCTTCTTCTGAGGAAGATTCGTCCCAGGTTGCTTGCAGTGTCTTCTTTCTTCTCGTCCTTTTTGTCTCCTTTAGGTTAGGGCATTCTGACTTGTAGTGGCCCTTTTTCTTGCACTCGTAGCAGGTCACATTGGGCTTGTTTGCGGATTCAGCTGATTCGTCCTTTCTTCGGCCGGTTTTCCGTTTGTTGGTTCGGTTCTTCAGCTCCTTGTAGTAGCTTCGAGCGAGCCGGACCAGCTTAGTTTGATCTCCATCTTCTTCTTCTGAGTCTGAGTCTGAGTTAGACTCAGGTTCGGGTTCAGGCTTCTTCTTTGTTGTCCTTCCAGTTTTACCTGCAACGAAAGCAATACCTTTCTCGACCATATTGGTGTTAGTTTGTTCGTGCAGTTCTAGTTCGGAAAACAATTCATCTAATTTTATTTTTGAAAGATCCCTAGAGACCTTGTATGCATCTACCATAGATGCCCACAAGGTGTTTCTAGGGAAAGCGTTTAAGGCATACCTTATTAAGTCACGGTTTTCAACCTTGTGACCTATTGTGTGGAGACCGTTCATCAATTCTTGGATTCGTGCGTGGAGCTGGGCTGCTGTCTCATTGTCTGCCATCTTGATAGTGTAGAGTTTGTTTAGAAGCAGATCCCTTTTACTGATTCGAGTATCTGATGTCCCTTCGTGCAGCTCAATCAGTTTTGCCCAAAGCTCCTTCGCACTGTTGAAGGGGCCCACCCGGTTCAGCTCTTCTTTCGTCAATCCGCATTAAAGAGTCTGAGTCGCTTTAGCGTCGGCTTCGATTTTTCGTTTCAGAGCGGTGTCCCACTCTGTGTAGCTTTGAGGAAGTCCTTCGGCATTTTGGGGATCTCCAGACCGGACTGGATGATGATCCACATGTCCACCTGAGTTTTCAGGTGGACCTCCATGCGGCTTTTCCAGTAGGAAAAGTCTTCTCCACTGAAGAGTGGAGGTCTGGCGGTGCTAAATCCCTCTTGCATGGCCATCTGAAACAGAAAACTAACAGAAAAATGAATTTTCCAAGACTAGGTCTTGGATTAGTAGTGCTGGATAAATTAAATAACGAGGAGTGTTGCACCAACCTCGCTTAACAAAAAAAATCGAATGAAATATTTAACGAAAAGTTCATAAGGGAAAAAAATAGAAAAAAAATAAAAATCCGAAAAAAATTTCAAACTGGTGGTTGCACCAGGTTTGAACTTCCCCGCTCTGATACCACTTGTTGGATCGATAGGACCGATAGAGGGGGGGGTGAATATCGGTATTCTTTCTTTCGGAAAATTAAGAGCAAGTGCACAGCGGAAAATAAAAAATAACACAGAGACGCAGTCGTTTTTACTTGGTTCGGAGCCTGTGTCGACTCCTACTCCAAGGCCCACGGTCGTTGACCGTTTACTTTGGGCAATTCTATATCAGGCGCAAAGTCGTTTACAAAAGATTACAGAATTATAATTACGTACAGTAAACTTTAAAATAGCTCTTTTACCGACGTCCGGAGTAGATCGATTATTTTGGGGCAGCAGGACGTCGTCGGCTCGATTTGGAGAGTTTCCGGAGCAAGACGCGAGAGCAGAAGAGCTTTGAGGCGTTTCACGAAGTTGATGCTTGAAGACTTGGTCGAGGGTCCTTTATATAGGGCCTGGGGGCGCTCGGGATGTCGGGGGCGCCCCCCACGTGGCCTTTGATCCGCAAAGGTCTCGGTCAGCGTCTATCCTCTGGATCCGCTTTGACCGGGGCGCCCGGAGCGCTCGGGGCGCCCGGATTGATCGGGTCAAGCGTTATCTGCTTGGCTTTAATGGCTTCTGGTTCGAGGCATGCGCATGGGGGCGCCCGGGACGCTGGGGGCGCCCGGGAGCAGCGGGGGCGCCCGGGAGCACGGGGCGCCCGGCCCAGCATCTATTCGAACCCTTTTTCTCTTTACTTGTTTTGTATGCACCTTGGGGTAGCCCGGGACACTCCGGGCGCCCTACTCAGCCACTACCTCATTCCTTTGAGGCTATCTGAGCTGCAGACACTCCTTCCTTTGGTCCTGCATCCAGGGTTAGTCCAAAACACAATAAAGCAATACAATATTTGTTTATACAGCCTTAGCTGTCTTGGTTATGACTTTGGTCTCCAAAATGGAGCCCTAGGTCGAACCGACGCCTACTGTTCCCTCGACGGGGAACGCGTCCTCACCTACTCCTCTCGGGAGAGTTTACCTGATGCCAACCGTTCCTCTGGTTGGACTTTTGCCTGACGGTCCTTTGTCAGGTCTTGGATGCCGAGCTGCCCTTTGCTCGGTGCCTAGCATTCCTTCGCTAGGGCTTCAGTCCCAGGCTGTCCTTCGCCTGGTGCCTAGCAGTTCTTTGCTAGGGCTTTTGTCCATGGCATTCCTTCGCCAGTGCCTAGCAGTCCTTCGCTAGGTTTTTTTACCCTGGCATTCCTTCGCCAGTGCCTAGCAGTCCTTAGCTAGGGCTTTTCCTGCACACTAGAGTAACTTGTTAGAAAACAAGTATGACTTAACTTTTGACCTATGTTGCCATTATCAAAACACAGGTTTGACTTGGGTGCATTCTGCACCAACACTATCAACTTGGTTCGTTGATAGTGGATGCTCCAAACACATGACCGGGGATAGATCATTGTTTACCACACTTCACAAGAAAAGTAGAGGTAATGTTTCATTTGGTAACAATGGTAGTCTTAAGGTCATAGGAATAGGAGACATTTAAATATCTGAATGTCTTAGAATTTCAAATGTCCTTCTAGTCAAGGGGATGAAATTTAATCTCCTAAGTGTGAGTCAATTGTGTGACACGGGTTACACAATTGATTTTCAACCAAGTCAATATCTAGTTAGACAACATGACACCTTGGACACGGTACTAGTAGGAACAAGAGTAGACAATATTTATCAAGTTTCATTTAAAAGTGCTACTAATGTTTCTGCTAAGTGTTTCATGTCGAAAGAAGAAGAGTCCACCCTTTGGCACCGGAGGCTAGCACATGTGAACATGAAGAACATCCGGAAGTTGGCCAACAAGGGATTGGTTCGTGGCTTACCAAGCATCAAGTATGAGAAAGATAAACTTTGTGATGCATGTCAAATGGGTAAGCAAACAAAATCTGCACATAAAGGTAAAAGCGCTGTAAGTGCTTCTACTGCATTAGATTTACTTCACATGGATTTGTTTGATTGTAGTACTATCATATCATTGAGTGGAAGTAGATATTGCTTTGTGATCATTGATGACTTCACTAGATATACATGGACTTACTTTTTAAAATATAAGGACCAAACCTTAGATGTTTTTATTTCTTTTTGTAGAAGAGTTGAAAATGAAAAATCATTAACAATTAAGACAATTAGAAGTGATCATGGAGGTGAATTTCAAAATCAAAGGTTTTTAGAATTTTGTCAAGATAGAGGTTATAGACATGAGTTCTCTACTCCTAGAACACCACAACAAAATGGTGTTGTAGAAAGGAAGAACCGTGTTCTACAAGAGGCTGCACGAAGCATTCTTAATGAGTACTCACTCCCGAGTTACTTATGGGCTGAAGCTGTAAATACAGCTTGCTATGTGCAAAACCGGGTCCTCATTCATAGGTTTTTAGGGAAGACTCCCCATGAACTTTGGTTTGGGAAACCACCTACGGTTAAACACCTTAGGGTGTTTGGTTGTAAGGTGTTCATTCTAAACACCAAGGATCATCTTGGAAAGTTCAAGGCGAAGGCTGATGAAGGGATACTAGTCGGGTACTCCCTCGTTAGTAAAGCCTATCGTGTCTACAACAAGAAGCCTAGACTAGTTGAAGAATCTTCTGATGTTGTCTTTGAAGAAATTCCAAAAGTCAATGGTCAACCAGAAGATGAAGTCCAATTTGAACTTAGGAGACTAAGTTTGAATGAAAGTCCAAATATTGTTGATGGTGATGAATCGATGACGGTGAGCCTAGACAATCTATAGTTCAGCCGAATCCTGAGGCTGAACTTGTGTCTAGTGAACCCATTCAAGAAGCACCACCAACACCAAGGCAAACTAGATTAGTCTCTAGTCATCCCCAAGACCAAATTGTTGGAGATATCCATCATGGGGTTAGAACTAGATCATTCTTCCGGAATGAGGCTAATGAAGTTGCCCTAATTTCCGAAATTGAACCTAGGAAAATTGATGAAGCATTAAATGATCCCGATTGGATCATTGCAATGCAAGATGAACTAGGTCAATTTGAGAGAAGTCAATTTTGGGACTTAGTCCCTAGACCCAAGAAGACCACCATTATTGGAACCAAATGGGTCTTCAAAAATAAATTGAACCATAAGGGAGAAATCATTAGAAACAAGGCACGCTTGGTAGCCAAGGGCTACAGTCAAGTTGAAGGCCTTGATTATGATGAGACCTATGCTCCCGTGGCACGATTAGAATCCATCCGATTGATGCTTGCATTTGCAGCACACCGTGGCTTCAAATTATTCCAAATGGATGTAAAATCGGCCTTTCTAAATGGTTTGATTAGAGAAGAGGTCTATGTCGAACAACCTCCGGGGTTTGAGAATACCGAATTTCCAAACCACGTGTATAAGCTCAAAAAGGCACTCTATGGCCTTAAACAAGCACCCCGGGCTTGGTATGAGTGGTTGTCGACATTCTTAATTGAGAAGGGTTTCGTTAGAGGCCAAATAGACCCTACACTATTTCTACGAAGAGATGGTGACAATATTTTTATAGCCCAAGTATATGTCGATGCCATAATTTGTGGCTCAAATAATAAGGGCTATTTAAATGAATTCATTGGACACATGGAGAGTGAGTTTGAAATGAGTCTAGTGGGAGAGTTGACTTTCTTTCTTGGACTTAAAATCAAGTAAACTCGCGATGGTATCCATGTGCACCAATCAAATTATACATAAGAAATGCTTCGCAAATTCAACATGAGTGATTCAAAAGAGGTAACCACTCCCATGGCTACAAACACAAGATTAGACAATGATGAGAGTGGTAAACCCGTTGATTTGACTCAATATCGAGGCATGATAGGTAGTTTGTTATACCTCACAGCTAGTCGACCGGATATTCTATTTGCTGTGGGTTTGTGCGCTAGGTATCAAGTTTGTGCCAAGGAATCTCACTTAATCGCTGTTAAGCGAATTTTGAGATATCTCAAAGGCACAATTGGAGTCGGTCTATAGTACCCCCGTACCGAATCATTTGATTTAATTGGCTATACGGATTCCGATTACGCTGGATGTAAGTTGGACCGGAAGAGCACAAGTTGGGGTTGCCAATTCTTAGGTTCGTCCTTAGTAAGTTGGTCAAGTCGGAAGCAACATTGTGTTGCCCTCTCCACGACCGAGGCAGAATATATCGCTATGGGAGAGAGCGTATCACAATTGTTGTGGATGATACATACTCTAGAGGACTATGGATTGAGTTACAAGGGTGCGCAAGTGTTATGTGATAACATTAGCACAATTAACTTAACCAAGAATCCAGTCCATCATTCTAGGACCAAACATATTGAGGTGCGTCACCACTTCATTAGGGATCATGTAGCTAGGGGAGATATTGTACTCTCGCATGTAGAGTCCAAATCAAACCTAGCTGACATTTTCACTAAACCACTCCCCAAAAATGAATTTAGTTTCTTACGACGGGAGTTGGGAATGTGTCGCGCTTCATGAATTTCAAATTGCATTCAAACCCTTCATGATTATTTCGAAATTGTTGGGAAACAATTGGATAACTTTGGGGGCATCTCACACAAACTATAAAGTTTAACAAAACATTTTTGTTTGCTAGATATGGGGTGAGATGTTAGGATCAACTAAATTTCTCAAAATGTCAATGCATCCCTTGAGAAATTAAGTTGACGAGATAATAATCACTTCGGTGACCAAGTATGAGGAAAACCATTGCATAACATATGTGTATATGGCTCCATGATCATACTTGGACATTCCAATCAAGGCAACTTGATTGGAAACCTGAATTTGATACAAACTTAGTTGAAATTGCTTGAATGATTGTTGATTGAGTTTGACTCCATTTGGATGGATCAAAGTGATTGTTGAACCTATAAGGACTTTTGATCCTTGCTCAGGGATCAATTTTAGTCATGAGATCATGTCCAAGTTCGATAAACTTCATCAGATCTCATTGGAAAGATTCAGAAAATCTGAAACTGAATGTTTCAGATCGTATCAGGGAGTATCAGGAACCCTGATCGGTCACCGGACCGATCAGGCATAAGGCTGATCGGTCCCCGGACCGATCTGGCTCCACCCTGTAACAATCGGTCCATAGACCGATCAGAGTGGCAAGCAGTGACTTTACGGAATTTTGACCAAATGTGCTGAGCTAGCCTGGATCGGTCCCCGGACCGATCTGGCACCCTATGATGATCGGTCCACAGACCGATCAGGGAGCTCACAGGTTTCTCTCTGAACCCTACTATTCGTGTCCTGATCGATCAGCCGACCGATCAGGAGCGCGCCTGATCGGTCACCCGACCGATCAGGCCCAGGTCAGTCCGATCAGGATGGAGCCTGATCGGTCTGGGCGCTATCAGATCGAACGGTGATCCGTTCCATAGCATTAAATTGCGGTTGGTGGACCGATCCACCAACCGATTAATTTCTTCGAAACCTTTCATTGCCGAACCTTAGCGCCGAAACCTCCCACTTGCGCAACCTTTGTTTCGTGCGAGAGCTCTCCCAGTGTTTTCTTCTTCCTCGAGTGAGTCTCCATGCGTGCGGTCCTAAGGAGTTCCTCCGAGCTCTGTCTTCTTCCTGCGTCCTGCGACGTTCACTCATGCTGAGGGGCTTTGCAATCTCACTTGCACCGAGTTTCTCCTACGCAAGCCTGTTCTTCCAACCTCCAAGAACTTCACCAATGGCACCTAAGTAAGTTTTTGTCTCAGTTTCCCTCTCAAATTAGTCATAGATTATGTTGTGAGGCTAACTTTGTTTTGTGCCGTGATCTCTTGTTTTTGTGCCGTGACCTCTTGTTTTGGCCGTGACCCATCTGTGCCGTCTCTTATCCTTGATCAATTTCACCTCTGCTTAAAATGTGTTCTCTTGATCATTGTGTCTTGATTACATTCTCTGATTGGGTCTTACCTTTCTTAATCAATTTGGTCTGATCTTATTCATGTGATTACTCTTTGTATGATCAACTCTTGAATTGTTGTGATTCGACCTATATTCGTGTCAACATTGCCAAAATTGATTAAATCCTGTGTCATGATCAATTCAACTCTTTAGAAAATCCTCCAAGGGCAAGGAAGCTGCGGAGGGCAGTTCGAGGGGGAAGTCCCCTGCTGCATCTACGCCCTCCAGAAGGCCTCAGCCTTTTTCAAGCTCCCGATTCCCAAATGCGGCCTGTGAACAGGCCTTCCAGTCGAGGACCTTCAAACTACTACCCTGCCGATCCATTGATATCCCTTTTCTGACTGAACATTGTCCGTCGGTCATGGAGATAGTCATGTTTTACAACCTGGGCTTCCTTCTTTCCTTGGAACGGACCATCAATTACGACCTAGTCTCCGAGTTCTATAACAACCTTCAGCAGGGACCTCAAGGAGGCTTCGAGTTCACCACTCGAGACGCCAAGAGGAACCTAGACTTTTCTTACGAGATCTTAGCAGAGTATTTGGGTGGTCGACGATCACCAAATCTGTATTCAATCTACCCTGAGCTTCCTAATCCTTTATTGGCACCTTTTTCCGATGTTACCCCCGACTCCATCTATTAGCATTTCTTTGGTCATCCTCGCCCCGCCGAGCTTGATGAATTGGGTCCAGATTTCCCTACTTTTGCAGCCCTACGACTTGCTCCAGTTGACTACGTCCTTTTCAAGATAATCACAAATTGCATCTTACCCATCACTTCAAAGCCTTTGGCCGAGATCCGACCCTACCACTGCCTTATGCTCTACGGCATGCATCGCCGGATGGACTTCGATATCATGGAGAGCATCTTCCAGTCTATCCTATTCTATCGTGAGCCGAGCCGTCGCACGGTTTATATGCCTTTTGGTCATGTCATCACTGATTGGCTTATGTCAGTTGGTGTTGATGTCACCAAAGGCAGGACCATGCCCATGGTTAAGCAGGATTGTCGGTTGGGTCGGCGGGCTTTTGCAAAATCTGGTATTATCATTCGTGAGCGCGATGGGGACTTGGTATGGAAGGATGGGAGAGGACTTGGTGTTCTTCCTGGGGGAGCACCACATTTTCAGGCACCACCCGAGGCTGCTACATTTCATGAGGCTCCTGCTGCTGACGCCGAGTATGACTATGAGCCTGACCCAGATCTACGATGGTAGATCTCCGAGCTAGATCGGACTCTCCAGGAGGATATTCATTTGAGGGAGCTCAATCGAGAGGAGACCCGCTCGGATTTCCATTCCTTTGATCGCCGATTGACCGGTGTAGAGTCTACTGTCTCTGGGATCCAGACATTGCAGCAGACTTGGTACGCAGAGTGGCGCCGCCATACATTTCCAGGGGATGCCCCTTCGGGCAGTCCTGCACCAAGGTTTGCTGATGCCACGATAGATGACCTCATGCACGATGACGACCCCCCGCTGACGTTTGAGCTTGGATGTCTGCTGCCTCTTCTCATGATCTGTGTACTTGACCATTTTTGGTCTGTGTGACTTTTGGGTTGTATGCCCCATGACTTGCTTATTGTGGCCTTGTGCCACACGTATCTGGATTTTGATGCATGTGTCTTGCATCGTGTTATTTCTCTGGATGTTTCATGACTTGATCTTTCTGACTTTGATGCATGTTTATCCTACTTTAGTATGCTTTTTGTTGATGCTATCATGTGTACTATCTGCATATTTGATTCATAGCTATGTTCATGCTTATGATGCCATGCTCGTATGATACATATGCCTGTCTTGCCATGCCTATATCTGTTTGTCATATGTATTCATATGCTTATCTTCAATCAAATCCTTGTTGTTTTGGGATACCCCTAGGGTTGAGGGGGAGTATGGTTTAAACTTAACAACCCTTCTAGCCCCTTTTCGGTGTTCGACAAAGGGGGAGAGTGTTGGTTGGTTAAGTTTAGGATGATCATGTTGTAGGGGGAGGATCTGGATTCCCCTATAATTCTAAATTTGGAAAACTTGATTGAGAATCCCTAAAATTAAAATCGGGTTGTCAAACAACAAAAAGGGGGAGATTGTTGATGCAGACTGGCCCTGATTGTTGTTTTGGTGTTGACATCGATTTTAGTTTAGGTGGATGATTATTGATTATGATTAAGTCCTGATCGGGGATCAGGCATGGTATGGAAAATCCTAGCTTGGAGGGCTAGGTGTTGGAAAATCCTAACCTGGAGGGTTAGGTGTTGAAAATCCTAGGTTGGAGGGCTAGGTGTGTGAAAAGTCCTAATTCGGAAAAGGTGGGTGAAAAGTCCTAGCTTGGAGGGCTAGGTGAAAAGTCATAACTTGGAGGGTTAGGTGCAAATTCTCATCTTGGAGAATTAGGTGAAAAAGTCCTGGCTTGGAGGGTCAGGTCCTAGCTTGGAGGGCTAGGTTTGGAAAGTCCTAATCCGGAAGAGTTGGGTGAAAAGTCCTAGCTTGGAGGGCTAGGTGAAAAGTCCTAACTTGGAGGGTTAGGTGCAAATTCCCAACTTGGAGGGTTAGGTGAAAAATCCTTAGCTTGGAGGGCTAAGGTGGATGAAACCCTAGCTTGGAGGGCTAGGTTGGAGCCCCTGGATCGGTCTGGTGACCGATCAGGGAGTTGGCACGGTGCTCCTTCGTGGATCGGTCTGGTACCGATCCAGCGATGACTGATCGGTCTGGTGACCGATCAGGGAGTATGCGTTTCACCCACTGCTTGGCTCCTGATCGGTTTGGTGACCGATCAGGGAGCAAACAGTGAGGTTGAGTTCCCTTGCTGATCTGCTCCTGATCGGTCTGGTGACCGATCAGGATCACTGTGCAGATCGTTTTGGAGAACGATCCAGCGTCGCAGGTTCCTCTCTATGATTGATCAGGACGGAGCCTGATCGGTCTGGTCACAACCTGATCGGTCTGGTGACCGATCAGGAGGTTGCCTGATCGGTCCGGTGATCGATCAGGAGGTCTTGACTGCGAAGCTCAGAAATCGCCCAATAAAGGGGTGGATCGGTCGGGTGATCGATCCACAACCTGGGATAGGTCTGGTGATCGATCCAGGAGAGTCCCAAAGAAATCGCGATTTCTAATCAAGTGTTGGGGACCGATCAGGACGGAGCTTGATCAGTCTGGACCCAGCCTGATCGGTCTGGTGACCGATCAGGAGGCTCTCTGATTAGTTCGGTGACCGATCACTTTAATTCAAATTGCACTGTCAGACGCTCTGATCGCGCCTGACCATATCCGATTCTCTGTTGCTTACATCTGATACTTGATTTATTGTGTGATATGCTGCTCTAACACTCTGATTAAGCTACATGTGACAGGGGAGGATTCAAACACTCAAGGAGAAGTCAATGGAGGCTTTCCTTGGAGCAGGTTTGTCCGTTTTCCATCTCAGGTTGCAATGGCTAGAGCTGCAGACTGGAGCTGCTGACTGGAGCTTGGCTGAGGGGATCTCAGGAAGTCCAAGGAGGGCTCAGTGGTAGCTGGCATTGGCAGGGAAGCAGCTGGAGGCTGCAGGAGATGGTGTCATCTGATGCTGAGTGGAGAAACAAAAGGGCTAAAGAAGGGTTCGTTGAAGCAGAGGTTGTGTTCTAGTCTTTGCGAACTGAGTTCTTGCTGCGCCTTGTGTTCTCCACATCTAGCTTGTGCGTTCTGAAGTTTCATCACCTTGAGCAAGCTACTGCAATCTTGAAGCAATCATCCTTACTTGAGCGCTTGAAGGAGAGAACAAGAGGCTTGGAGTGCGACAGCGGGAAGACACGAGGAAGGGTTTCTTACGTGAGATCGCCGCTGGGTGGAGCTCAGGAAAGCTTGCTGTGTTCTTGTCTTTGCTAAGTGTTTGAGTAAAATCTTTCTCATCGTTTCTTTGTGCTTAAACATATATCTTGATTGAAACGTTGTGGAGAGGTTTCTCCACCGAGAAGGAGGTTGCTTTCTATCCGGTGATAACCGGGGCTTGATCTGCCGACGATCAAGGGATCGCCCACCTTAAGGGCACGCCAAGGAGTAGGGGCAAGTTATCCCCGAACCTTGTAAACCCTCCTTGTTAGCGATCTTGCTAGTTGTGTTGATTTGTCTTTGTTTTCTGTTTTCTGCATACTTGGTTCTTGCTGCTTCCGCTGTGCTACTAACGACTCTGAGTGCAGAAATTTGATAAGTGCCAAAGGTCTAAGTGATTGGCTATATTCACCCCCCCTCTCTAGCCATTCGGGTTCCAACATTATGTTTATCTAACATGCTACTTTGAGTGAGTAGATTGAAGTCCTAGTGAAGGACTACTAGGCACCTAGCGAAGGACTGCTAGGCAACGGAGCCCTAAGACCTGGCGAAGGGCTGCTGGGCACCTAGCGAAGGACTGCTAGGAGTCGAAGACCTAGCGAAGGACTGCTAGGCACCAAGCGAGGGACTGCTTGGAACCAAAGACCTGGCGAAGGACTGCTGGGCACCAGGCGAAGGACTGCCTGGTACTGAAGACCTGGCGAAGGACAGCTAGGCACCTGGCGAAGGACTGCTGGGCAAAATTCCAACCGGAGGAGCCGGTTGGCAACAGGTAAATTCTCCTGAGAGGAGTAGGTGAGGACGCGTTCCTCGTCGAGGGAACAGTAGGCGTCGGTTCGACCTAGGGTTCCATTTTGGGAGACCCAAAGTCAGAACCAAGACAGCTACGGCTGTAAGACTCACTAACATACTTGCTTTATCATATTTGGTACTAACCCTGGATGCAGGACCAAAGGAAAGAGTTTCTGCAGCTCAGAACGCCTCAAAGGAGAGAGGCAGCAGCTGGGTTGGGCGCCCGGGAGGTCCTGGGCGCCCCAGGTAAAAGCCAAACAAGAGTTGAGCAAGAATACGCTTCGGAAGCTCACTGGGCGGGGCACCCCCATGCTCCCGGGCGCCCCCGTTCTCCCTGGCGCCCCGGATTCCTCGGGTGCCCTGGGACTAAGCTAACGAAGCGGATAGAGTTCAAGCCAGCAAGAAGCCAGCGGACCGAGTCAACCCAGGTGCCCCCTACGTCCCGGGCGCCCCCGTCAAACCTCAGCCCGATCCTGGAGGGATAATGGCTAACCGAGAGTTTGCCGGATCAAGTGACACGTGGAGGGCGCCCCCAACGTCCCGAGCGCCCCTAGGCTCACTATATAAGGAGCTCGACCCCCAAGGATTCTCAACACATTCTTCTAACGCCAATACGCTCTTCGACTCAAGCGCTCTGCTCCGGAAACCTCTCATCTCGAGATACAAGCGCCGACGACGACCCTCTGCTCCGATGTACAATCCACACCGGGCGTCGGTAACGAAGAGTGTTAAGCTTCAGTTTACTATACTACAACTGTGATATTCTGCTGTAAACATTTTGCGCACATAGAATTGCCCGCAGTAAATGGTCAACGACCGTGGGCCTTGGAGTAGGAGCCGACCGCGACTCCGAACCAAGTAAATCCTTGTGTTCGCGTTTGGTTTTCGTGTTAATTTTCCGCTGTGCATTCTCTCTCTAAATCCGAAACAGTTTACGATATTCACCCCTCCTCTATCGTATTCTATTGATCCAACAATACTCACCTATGACATCAAATGAGAGAAGTTTTTTATTTCTGAAAATTGCTCAGCAGGCTGAAATTGGGCATGCCAGTCGACTGATACTCTGTCAGTCTGATTTTATAGCTTCTGAGCTGAATTTCAGAAACCTCCAAATAATTCTAGAAAATTTCAAAAATTATAAAAATTTGCAAACATGTTTCATGTATGATACTCTATCAGGGAAAAATATCATTTCGTGAAAAATCTACACATGTTTGACTTTTTGACAAAATTTCAAAGTCCTTGAAAAACACTAAGTTTGTATCAAGTTTTTAATCTAATTATGCAACCATGCATGTTCCAAGGTCATGCCAAAATAAATAAAACATAGAATGATTTTCAAATGTTTAAAATGTCCAACCATGATCTTTGGGCAAAGTGTCCATCAATTAAACACTTGCTTTCCCCATGGTTGGTCTATTTTTCATAATTTGATACTTCTAATGACCCAACACTATGCCACAATCACATGTGAGTCATTTGTATCATCCTAACATCCCATATGCATGAATACAATCATAAAACTACGTAATATGAGATGTTTTCAAAGCAAGCCTTATTTTTGCCCTATTCATCATGAATTTCTACTATAGGCTACAAACTCCCCCTCAATGTCTCAAGTCAACCAAATTCCAAAAATTTAAAATTCTAATACCACGGTTGACTTATCTCAAATCTTCTAACCCTTGAGGATTGACTTTGGTACCCAATAGAAATGTTTCCTAATTGGGTTAACCAAGTACTCATTGGGGATCCATTTCTTACTTAGGGTCTTGGTCTTTGATTATCCTCTAGCAATTAGGCAATGATAGGTTTTCCCATTGCTAGACTTCCCAAAACCTAATCCCTCTCTCTTAAAACTTGCTCTTTGGCTCCCAATGATCATATCTAATGTCTTTGAGCCAACTTCAAACTTCCTAAGTGCTTGGGTAAGACTATATACCTTTTCCCTTAAATCCTTATTTTCTTCTTCTAACCATGAATCATTTGAGATATAAGAAGAAGCATGCTCATTATCCTTAATTTCCATGGATGCTAATTTATCCTTTAACATGCAATTTTCCCTTTTTAAGCACTTAATTTTCTTTTTAGCATCAACCAAGTCATCACTAGTACTAGAAATTATCTTTACAAGAGTAGAAGTGGGTAAGTTGTATACCTCACTTACCGAGAAGTCCGATTCCGAAGTGGAGCCTCCCCCTTCACTTGAGCTCCCTTCATCTTCACTTGAGCTCTTCTCCTCGTCAAATTCGGATGCCGTGGAGACAATGTCATCAATTCCCATTAGTGCAAAATGGGATACAAAATGCTCCTCCTCCTCCAATGAAGATGGATCATCCCATGTAGCCTTCAAGTTTTGCACCTTCTTCTCCTTCTCTTTTGATTTCTTCTTTTCTTCTTTTTCAAGAGAGGACACTCATCTCTCATGTGTTCTTCTCCTTGGCAATTATAGCAAATAATCTTTCTTGATTTATTTTTGCTCCTTGATTCTTTTCTACCATGAGACTTGTTAGTAGAAAATTGTTTAAATGCTTTTCTTACCTTTCTTACCATGTAGGCTTCCGCATCATTACCCATGGAAGCACTAGATTCCTCAGAATCAGATGATGAGACCTCTTTCTTCTTATCTTTTCCCTTGTTTGCCACAATGGCTATACTTTTTGGCTTGTAGTATACTTCTGCAATTGTTCCTCCAACTCGAGTCTCATGAAGCTCCATGGTTGAGAAAAATTCCTCTAGAGATGCTTTCTCTAGATTCTTGGAAATTTAGTACGAATCCACCATTGAGCTCCAAGTTGATATTTTTGGGAAGGCATTGAGGGCTTTCATCACAATATCTCGGTTGGATAATTATTCCCCTACACTTGTTAGCCCATTAAGTATTTCCTTAAATCTAGCATGTAAACTTGTTACCTTCTCTCCTTTATCAAGCTTGATATTGTTGAGTTGGGACCGAAGAAGATCTCTTTTCATCATTTTCGCCTCCGAGGTGCCTTCATGAAGTTCCACTAACTTGTCCCATAGATCCCTGACACTTGAGTAGTTTATGTTGGTGCAAGCTGCATCAGTGATGTCCTCCTTTAAGTGTTTTAATGTTTGACAATATACTTAAGTCAGTGATACATTGTACAAGGGAAGCGTGAGTGAAGAAAACTGGACCAAGGTGAACCAAAGTCTTGTTAACCTAGGCATGAAGTCTTGGTTCGAAGAATTGGACACTAAGTCCTGGCAAAGGGATGGGCACCGAAGACCTGACCGGAAGTTGGGCACGAAGTCCTGGTTGAGGACTGGGCAAGATGTCCTGGCCGAGGTTGGGCACCGAAGACCTGGTTCGAGGAATTGGGCACGAAGACCTGACTAAGGGTTGGACACTGAAGTCCTGGACCTAGGGTTTGGGCACGAAGTCTTGGTCAGAGGGACTGAGCAACTTAGCTGAGCGATGACTAAGGACAGAAGTAGAGACGGGTCAGGGTTTGGACGTATCGAGATCCGAGAGTATCGGAGGCTAAGCAAAAGTCCACCCGAAGGACTGGGTGGCAACCGCCTCCTGAAAGGAGTAGGTGAAAGGCGCGTTCTCGCTGGTGGGAACTTGCGTCGGTTCAACCTAGGGTTTCGTGAAAATCCGAAGTCAGAACCAAGTCCTTAAGGTTAAGAATGTGTGTATATTTGCTTTATATTTTTGTATCTTGCAGGTACCTAGAACGGAAGATAAAGCAGACAAACAACATACAATGGGGATGGAACCCAGCCAAGCTAGGCGCCCCCCATTGATGGGGGCGCCCAGAAGGATCCAGGCGCCCCCATCAATGGGGGCGCCTAGGTCAAAGAAGGAAAACAGTGTCAGTGAAGGAAGGCAGAACAAACTTCTATTCAGGCGCCCGGGATGATACAGGCACCCAGTTTGAAAGCTGTATTTGCTGCTACGAGTTCGAAGCAGAGATAAGCTTTCATTCAGGCGCCTAGGAGGTCCAGGGCGCCCTGGTCAAAGGATTTATCAGCTGCGACGAGTTTGGCGCGGGGATAAGGTTTGACCAAGCCCTATAGGGCGCCCCTATCAACACAGGCGCCCGAATGAAGCCTATAAAAGGGGCTTCGACCCCTCAACTTCAGACACAACTTCCAAGATCCATTCTAAGCGTTTTGACTGACGAAAAAGTGACAACAATGAGGCTCTATGACCGGGAGGCTCTAGGAGGAAGTGCGTGGCACTTCGGAGGTCCAGATCGGTCGAGTCTTCAACCTTAATTGTTTTGGTTTGCTTTTATTATTCTGCACTCAATTTCATATACTTTTGTTTGTAATTATTGCACTGTAAGATGAGTTTCTTCGCCTCCGGAAAGTCCGGAATGGAGACAATAGTGGACGGGCGTTCCCATGCATAGGCCTTGGATGTGCTGACCCTGGGAGGTCGGGAACCAAGTAAAAAAACCCGCGTGCAATCTGTGTCGTTTATTCTGTTCGTTATTTCTATTGTTTTTCCGCTACTACTAACACTTTATTTAAGAATGAACCGACAAGTATTTCTACGAAGTTTCCGCGAGAAGTTTACGATCGATATTCACCCCCCTCTATCGACGGCACCGGTCCTACAATTGGTATCAAAACCAGACTGCTCTTCACTAGACTAACTGCCGACGGAGCAAAGACGCCAGGAGTTGAGGGGGGGCTCAGAGGTGAATCAGGTACAATTTTTTAAATGTTTGTTTTTAAGTTCCATATTATATGCTTCATGTGCAGGGAGAGAGGACACTATAAAAACCAGTGTCCTACTCGTAAGACTCGTTCTTCATAGGCGACTAAAGACGTACCAGCACCAGGAAGCCGGAGGAACAAAGATCACATCAAATGTTTCAAGTGCGAAAAATATGGACACTACAAGAATAAATGTCCGGCAAAGATACGCAGAATTTACGTTCCAAAAGTTTTTAAAATTCCTGCACTAGCTTATCTAAATAATTTAGATATTTTTTTTTGAAAAGTTAAATTTTGTGAATAGTCAAGTTAATGTTCTGCATGACTAATTACAAAATATCGATAATGTTAAAATATCAGAAATCAACACTTTAATCCTTAATGTTAACTCATTAATTTCTAAAATTAATTCTGAAATTAATATTAATTTTAAAAATTCTGATAGTTCTGAAAATTTTGATAATGATAATGCTGATAATATAATCCTGAAAATCTTGGTGATAATCTAGAAACTATTGGTGGTCATCAAGAAATTATTTCTGAAATCCTTAAGGATAATCCTGAAATTATTAAAATTATTTCTGAGTATAAGAATGATTTTGTTGAAAATATTCTTGAGGATAATAGAGATGAAATTCTCTTAGATGATAATTTAATTATAGATAATGTTAAAGATTATTACAAAACATTAATTAGTGGCCCAAATTACTCCACCTATGTTGAGGATATTGAAGGATGTAATTTTGAGGATGAGGAGGAGATGGAATTTTCTGAGATCAAGGTTATATTCAATAAAAATTACAAAGATTCAAATAAACCAGAATTATTGGGAAAAGTTGAAAAGATAAATAAAGAAGAAATAGTAAGGGAATCAGATATTTTCGAAATAACGAAGATGATGAAATTAAACCCACAACTTTTAAGCAACCCAGAAATTTTGAAAATTAAATCAAGATAAAACCTTAAAAACTTTGATTAAATTTTAATTAATTTTTAAGCCTTAATTTAATCCTTTAGTCTTAAGATCAATTAATTCTTAACTTTAATTAATCCTTAATTTATTAATTTAAATGTTGATTAATTCGAAATTAATTTAAGTAATCCATAATTTAATTTTTTTAATCATCTTAAATTAATCTTTAATTAACTTAAGTTAATCCTTAATTAATTTAACTTTAATTAATTCAAATTCAGTTAAATCCAAATTAACTCAATTAATCCTTAATTAATTCAAATTCAATTAAATCCAAATTAACTCAATTAATCCTTAATTATTTTAATTCTTAATTAATTTAATTAATTCAACCTCAATTAATCCTGAATTAATTCAAAGTCAATTAAACCTTAATTATTTAATACTTAATTATTTTTTTAATCTAACTTTAATTAACTTTTAATTAAATTCACAAATTAACTCCTAATTAATTTAACTTTATTTTTAACTCTAAATAACTTAACTTAAATCTTAAAAACTTTAATTAGATTTTAATTAATTTTCAACCTTAATCTTAAACCTCAATTAATCAATCCTTAATTAATTTCAATTGTTAATTAATTCAATTCCAATTAATTCCTAAATAACTTAAACTCAAACTAAATAAAATCTTATCCAAACCACAACAATTAATTTACTAAAATTAAATATGTCAAAGTGGGTTGACATATTCGCGGGTTCACACGACATGTATCAAATCGGGAATTTGATATATCTTTAGAAACTTAATTAAATATTTTGACTTGTTTGACTCATGCATAACAGTCATGCCATGCATTTTCTATTTCTTTTAAATATATGACATGTCATTCATATTTAAATTTTATGCATGATCTAGAACGGTTATAGGAAAAAGAATAGTTGAAACTTGAACAACCTAGTATTAAGTGAAGGTGAGATGATAATATGTTAGGGAAGCCTTTTTGGTGGAACTAGCCGAAGCTACTGATCCAAAACCTAAGCCAGTTAGACCAAAATTTTTTAAGTAATTTGAAAATGAATTTTCGATAAAATGCTTTGTCAAGGAAAGGGTTGATGATCCAATAAGGCTACGGCCAAAGAAGACCTTGTGCCTCGCCAAGACCTGGAAACCGATTACCGAAAATCAAATTCACTTTACTATTTGATAAATTTGAATCTAACACAAGTTTCAATTAAATCTTAGATTTAATAATAAATTAAGAAAAATAATTCAAGCATCTCACAATACACCTATAAGGCAACCATGCTTGTTGTATTGAGACATCTAAAATGGGTGAGATGTTAAAGACTAATAAATTGAAGAATATTTTTCAAAACTGTTTTCAAAATTCTTAGAATATTTTTCTAAAAATATATTTTCAAAATAGTGCTTTAACATAATAATATTTTTATGAATTTCATGCCAGTCTGATTGCCAATATATTATGTCTTCAAAAATAATATCTTTTTGAAAAATTGTTTGACTCACACAATTAGACACAAGCCTCTTAGGACAACACTAAAGTTCCTTAAGGGACTTAGATAGAGTCAAACAGTGTCAGGTACAGGGGGAGTGGTTTATTCTTTTTATTTTTCTTTCAAAAATTATGCTTGAAAAATCACTATCTTTTAAAATGACTTTTAAAAATGGTCCTTGAAAAATCACTGTCTTTTAAAATGATTTTCGAAAACTGTGCTTTAAATACTATTACTTATGTTTTTCGAAAACTATGTCTGACAAATTACCTTCATTTCAAAATGTGCTTCGAAAATTCAAAATACATTCTAAAATTGTGCTTGTGTCTCTTTTGATTTTGATAAACCCTAAAGACACAGAGGAAGGTCCACTTAATGATCTACAAGGACTCTAAGGATGTGTCAGATTTAGGGGGAGTCTAAATCAAAAAGAAATGATTACTAACAAGTATTATCTTTGACAATTATGTTTTGGAATTATTAGATAATTCTTTTGGTATAAACCAAACCCTAAGGACTCAGAGGAAGAATACTTGTGGTCAACAAGTTTCCTAGGACTGGGTCAAGTTTAGGGGGAGGTCAATTTAAAAGAATTATTGAATATTTCAAGGAGATATGTTTTCATGCACGGTATTTTCAAATCCTTCTGAAAACATAAGTAATTTCCTTTCAAATACTATCATTTTTTTTTTAAAAAGTATTTTTTTAGAATCAAGTTGAAATAGTATTTTTCTTGAATTTAAAAAATTTTCAGGACACTTAGGAAAATGTCCTTGTAAGTTAACAAGGTTTCCTAGGATTGTGTTAGACTAGAAAAGATACCAAGTCAAGTAAAGTATTATGTTTTAAATTCTAATAGTTTTTCTAAGTACTTATACTTTTCAAAAATTCTAATATTTTTCTAAGTACTTATACTTTTCAAAATTCTAATATTTTTCTAAGTACTTATACTTTTCAAAATTCTAATATTATTCTAAGTACTTATACTTTTCAAAAATCAAATATTTTTCTAAGTATTTTTGTTTTGGAAATTTTTTTTCTAATTAAAAGTTTTTCTATGTCAATAGTTTTCTAAGTGCAAAAATTTTTGAAATTCAAAATGTGTTCCTACAAATACATAATATTTTTCCAATACCTTTCCAAGTATATTTTTGGGTGCAAGTTAAGTTTTATGCTATGCTTTCAAAATTTATACTAAATATTTTCACAAAGAACCAAATATTTCCATTGTTGGTGCAAATATTTTTGGTTTTTTTTGATGTATGACAAAGGGGGAGAGATGCGCTTTAAGTTAGAAATAAATTTTTTTCTCTCTTACCAAAGGATCAAAAAAATTAAAATGTTTTTCAAAAAGGGGGGAGAGTGAGTGGAAGTTAGAAGTTTTCCCCAGAGGATCAAAAGGGAATTTCAAAACTTAGATCATTTTTTTCATTTGATCCCAAGAGTTAAAATTTAGCCCCTTCAACCAATCTAACTTAAGATATTGTCAAACATAAAAAAGGGGGAGATTGTTGGTGTAAGCTACATCATTGATGTCCTCCTTTAAGTGTTTTAATGTTTGACAATATACTTAAGTCAGTGATATATTGTACAAGGGAAGGGTGAGTGAAGAAAATTGGACCAAGGTGAACCAAAGTCCTAGTTAACTTAGGCACGAAGTCCTGGTTCGAAGAATTGGACACTAAGTCCTGATCATAGATTGGGCACTAAGTCCTGGCAAAGGGCTGAGCACCGAAGACCTGACCGGAAGTTGGGCACGAAGTCCTGGTCGTGGACTGGGCAAGAAGTCCTGGCCGAGGGTTGGGCACCGAAGACCTGGTTCGAGGAATTGGGCACGAAGACCTGGTCGAGGGTTGGGCACCGAAGTCCTGGACCTAGGGTTTGTGCACGAAGTCTTGGTCAGAGGGACCGAGCAACTTAGCTGAGCGATGACTAAGGACAGAAGTAGAGACGGGTCAGGGTTCGGACGTCTCGAGACCCGAGAGTATCGGAGGCTAAGCAAAAGTCCACCCGAAGGACTGGGTGGCAACCGCCTCCTGAAAGGAGTAGGTGAAAGACGCGTTCTCGGGGGTGGGAACTTGCGTCGGTTCGACCTAGGGTTTCGTGGAAATCCGAAGTCAGAATCAAGTCCTTAAGGTTAAGAATGTGTGTATATTTGCTTTGTATTTTTGTATCTTGCAGGTACCTAAAACGGAAGATAAAGCAGGCAAACAACAAACAATGGGGCTGGAACCCAGCCAAGCTAGGCGCCCCCATTGATGGGGCGCCCAGAAGGATCCAGGCGCCCCCATCAATGGGGGCGCCTAGGTCAAAGAAGGAAAACAGTGTCAGTGAAGGAAGGCAGAACATGCTTCCATTCAGGCGCCCGGGATGATACAGGCGCCCAGGTTGAACGTTGTATTTGCTACTGCGAGTTCGAATCAGAGATAAGCTTTCATTCAGGCTCCTGGGAGGTCCAGGGTGCCCTGGTCAAAGGTTTTATCAGCTGCGACGAGTTCGGCGCGGAGATAAGGTTTGACCAAGCCCTATAGGGCGCCCCCATCAACACAGGCGCCCGAATGAAGCCTATAAAAGGGGCTTCGACCCCTCAACTTCAGACACAACTTCCAAGATCCATTTTAAGCGTTATGACTGACGAAAAAGAGACAACGACAAGGCTCTACGACCGGGAGGCTCCAGGAGGAAGTGCGCGGCACTTCGGAGGTCCAGATCGGCCGAGTCTTCGACCTTAATTGTTTTGGTTTGCTTTTATTATTCTGCACTCAATTTCATATACTTTTGTTTGTAATTATTGCACTGTAAGATAGGTTTCTCCACCTTCAGAAAGTCTGGAAAGGAGTCCAATAGTGGACGGGCATTCCCGTGCATAGGCCTTGGATGTACTGACCCTGGGGGGGTCGGGAACCAAGTAAAAAAATCCCGCGTGCAATCTGTGTCGTTTATTCTGTTCGTTATTTCTATTGTTATTCCGCTGCTACTAACACTCTATTTAAGAACGAACCGACAAGTATTTCTACGAAGTTTCCGCGAGAAGTTTACGGTCGATATTCACCCCCCCCTCTATCGACGGCACCGGTCCCACAGTTTCCAATCGTTGTCACTTCTTGTTGAGGAAGCACACTAAGTAGATGATGCAAGACTTTTGAATTTGCCAAGTGATCATCTTTTTGTTTCTTGCTCCACCTTACCTTCTCAAGAAGCTTGTTTTCTTGATCCCTAGGCACCTCAAAACCGTTTTCCATGATTATCATAATATCAAAGTCGGCGTTGAAAAATACCTCCATTCTCTTCTTCCACCATGAAAATTCTCCCTCGAATTTTGGCGGTTGAATGTGCGAGCCGACCATTTCAATGATTGCTCTTCTTGGCGGTTAGTCTGTTGAAGGCGTCCTTTCGCTCTGATACCACTTGTTAGGATCGATGGCTCGGCTAGAGGGGGGGTGAATAGCACTTTTTGATTTTTCTCTACAAGATGGTTAGCACAATACAAAATATAATGGAAAATGTAAGATCCAGTGCTAACTCACAGATTTTACTTGGTATCCACCCCGAAAGGTGACTAATCCAAGGATCCACATGATTGCACACTCTCCACTATGAAAACCTCCTTCAAGGTGGAGAAAACCTTCACAAAATCGTCTTCTTCCTCTTTAAAAGATGCAATAGAGAACTAGAGGAAGAATTGAGCAATATGGGCACTAGCAGCACTTTGGTACGGTGAAAACCCGTACGTAACTCGTGCCCAAAAGTCCCCTTTAAATAAGAGTAAAGAACAGCTTCGCAAGCTATCCAACCCGCTCCAGTCGATTGCCCATTTGGCAGTCGACTGGTCTAGCTTTAAATGCTAGCCGACGGCTAGTTTTTTCAGGGTGACCAGTCGACTGCTCCTGGGGCAGTCGACTGGTCCGAGGCTGAAAATCTTCTGTGAGTTTTGGCAGTCGACTGCCCAGCCTCTCCACTCACTTACATTCATTTCAAACACTCTCCTTCACGTATGCCTTCAGGTATGCTCCCTTGGCATGCCCCTTGAAGTCATCTTCCTCTGGCTATCGTCCCTCGGATGCGCACACAAGTCTTCCCTTGGCTTGCCTCCATGCCAGCCTTCATGTATGCCCTTTGAAGTCCACTTCCCGGCTTGCCCTTGGAGTTCTCCTCCCTCGGCTCTCGTCCCTCGGATATGTTCTTCATGTGTGATTCTCCAAGTCCTGCAAACTCAATCACACATATCAAATACAACACAACACCCTAACCTTAAACATATTGGTACACACATCAAAACCATGATCTTCCCGATCATTCTTGGGTCGATTACATCAACAATATTGACCCCCCTCTATTGATTCAATCCGATCCCACACTTTGTGGCGCCAGGCTGGCTGGCTGAGCGGGTCGAGCGACCCGTAAGCAAGGTCGGGATCATAAGCGTCCCCCTCGAGTCTAGTCGAAGGAGGCGTCAAGTCCGACTGACTGGATTGCCATCTATTGAAGCGAGTCTGGTGCATCCGAATGACCTGACTCCTCCTTGCCGACCTTGGAGGTCGTCTGTGGGTGGGTATCCCGGTCGGTCGAACCCGTCACATCACCCGTCTCTTCAGTTCTGGTTCCCCAGGATGGCAGAGCAGATTCGAATCTCGTGCATTTATTACCATATTTAATCGCTACACGTGTCTCCTCGTCATTGCTTCCCCGAGCGACGAGGCATCCGCTGTCTGCTTGGGCGAATGATGAGAGCGCACGTGAGTTACTTTGTCACAGGGCCCTTTCTGGGCTCGATCGGATGGCTCGCGTCCTTCGCCGTATATTCTCTGGCCCGCCATCGGACGGCTGACATTGCTCTCGGGGTCCTATAAATAGGAACTTACCGAGCAGTTTTACCATTGCTCCTTTACTCCCAACGTCGAAACGTTGTTTCTTAGTTCTCTACTAGGGTTCCGACAAGGCACCCTGCTCCGTTCATCTTCTCCGGCGTCCTGTTCCCCAGTTAGTGTTCCTTCTCTTGCTTGCTTCTAATGGCTTTTTCACCTCTTTCCTCCTCTCTCTGGTATGTCACTATGGTGTCCGAGCTCGATCACCATGACCTGGAGGTGATCCGAGTGACCTATCACATTCTCTCAGACCATCATCTCCTATTGCCCTTATCCTCCAACCGACCTGCCAAACCTCCTCCGTATTATATTACTATTTCCCAGGACCATCTGCAGGCCGAGCTGCGCTTCCCTGTCCATCCCTTCATCATCGCCGTCTGTCGTTACTTCTGCCTCAACTTGTCCCAATTAGCCCCTAACGCCATTCGTCTCCTCTGCGGGTCGGTCATCATCTTCTCTTTGTACCAGATTTCCCTTCGCCCTGACATCTTTTATTACTTCTTTTGCCCAAAAAACAAGAGCTGGGCGATTTCTTCTTCCAGGCCCGCCGCGGCAGTTCTTTCCTATCGAAACTTCCGACCTCTAACAAGGGCTGAAAGGAACGATATTTTTATATTTGCCCCATACCGCTCCCGACCTGGTCAGTCGACTTTCTGATGAATTTTCCTTCTCCCCCTCTGCACAAGGACTTCCAATCCTTCCCCCAGTGCCAATCAGCCTTTTCCAAGCTCGGGGGTCGACACTTCCATGGGGGACATCTATTGCGTGAGGGCATCTGGTCCGTGTTCGGGCTCAGTCCGGCGCCGATTCAACGATCTGCCTCCTTCGGTAAGCCCTCCCTTTCCTTTCTTATCCTCCTGCGGCCGACTGACCGTTGTTTGTTTTGCAGCCACTAAGATGCAACCGGCTGCTCTCAAGGAGGGCTATGGTATGGAGGCAGCCGAGTTGGAGGCTCGCGTGGCTGAGCTGCTAGCTGAGCGGGAGGCGGCTCTTCCGACTGTTGAGGCACCACGCTGTGCTTCCCCTGTGCCCATGCTGGATGATGAGGAAACATCCTGGTCCAGCTCGGAGGATGAACGACCCCTCGCTCTTCGACGGAAGCGAGCACGTCGAGATGAGCCCCCGACCTTACCGATCACTCCGACGGCGACCTCTTCTAGCCGACCCAGTGGCCAACGAGAGGGCAAGGGGCCCGCTGTCGAGGCTTCTGCTTCTCCGTCGCCCCGTGTGTCCTCGAATGACCCTGCTTCTCCCCAGTCAGGGGAGACATCCCCGATCTGGTCGGGGGAGCCTACCGAGGAGCGCCTGATGCATATGTTGCCGCCCTCACTGTCCGATCAGTCTATGAGCATGAGAGTGCCGAGCGGCACGACCTCTATACGGACGCGGGGCATCCGACTGCATGACACTATAGCGGACCAATTTCTGTATGATCTGCGAGAGGGTAGCTTTCGTGGTCTGAGCGTCCAGGCTGATAACTTCATGGCGATAGCTACCCAGGTATACTAACACTGTCTCTGCTTTTTGTCTTACATTCTCTTCAGTCGAGGCACTAACGAGTCCCCCCTCATGCTTTGCAGCTTTGGGCCTCGAGTTATAGCATGTGCATGTCCATGCTGTGTCACACGAAGGCTCGGTACCGAGCCGAGTGGCGCGTGTAGTACCTGAAGGCCTGACTTCGGCACACTCAGCTGGTTTCCGGCGATGCCTCCTTAAACATCTTGAGGACGGAAGTGATCGGCCTTCAAGACCTGCTAGACCAGGCGAAGGATGAATTGGAGACCTCCAAAACACATATCGTTACGACCGACACAACGGTGGCTCAAGCGCAACGCCGAGTCGCCCAGGCCGAACACACACAACTTCGTGCTTGGAAAATCAAGGATCGGCTACAAAAGGAGCTCCAGAAGACTCAGGTCGAGCTCCAGGAGGCGAATCAGGTTGTCGAGCCTTTATGCGTACAGCTGGCGGCCAAAGAGCAGGAGGTCGACTCGCCGACGAGCCAGTTGAGCGCTCAGGCCAAGGAGTTGAATTAGTTGCGCGAGCGACATGCAACCAGGGAGGCAGCTCAGGCAGAGCTAGAGCAGCTGCGCGAGCGGCAGGTGACCTAGGAGGTAGCTCAGGCAGAGCTGGAGGAGCTGCGAACGTATAAGGTGGAGGAAGAGACTCGGTGGGGTGCTCGGCGGGTGGAGTATGTCAATTTGGCGGACTTCACTAAGCAAGTGTCCGAGCGTCTCCGAGCTGTACTTCGATGCCAGCAGTCCAACATCCTGAAGCAGCTCAGGCAAGGTGGACACATTACCGCGACCTGCCTGATTCATCGGTCACGATGTCGGACATGTCTGAGGACTTGCCTGAGGACGTCTACCGACCCTTCAAATGAGAGTCGGGACTTTGCCTTTCCTTTCTTTCTTGTTGGTCGTTTTGTAGAGGCTTGCCTCAGTTTTGTACCAAATCATTTTTCTAGTGTAATATCTCCTTCTATGCACCTTCTTCGGTTTCGGCCAAGCATTACCGACTCGAGCGATTATTAATTAAAGAGAGTCGAGTGCGAGGATAATCAACCTATCCGGTTCCACGAGTGCCTGTTGGGGGCACTAGAGTGCAGTAGTTTCTAAGTGCCGACCAATCGGGTGCGAGTGCGATCGAGCGACTTAGCCGTATGCGCGGACGGGTGAGGTGTCCGACCGCGTGAACTCCCGAGTGTTGGCCACTTGGGGCCTTGTCCTTTGACGCCCTGCGCTGAGACGCGGGTCGGGCTGCTCGAATGATCAGATCCTGGGGGCGTGGGTCGCCACGCACCCGACTGGGATCTAAGTCGAGGGGTTCATGGAAGCCTACCCACTTATAATTCACTAGGGGTCGGAGTCGGGCCACCCCTTTCCGCCCCTACAACCTGGTTGGCAGGTCAAATGTCCTTTCGACTGTCCCATCTGTCCCATCCGTGATACGGGCCGCTTCGTATCCTTACTCATGACGTTTGCATTAATTGACGGGGACACGTGTCCTCCACTGAGCAGTTACTTGGCCACTGAAATGTCAGTCGCCGGTTACCAGTGCCTTGGGTGGTGAAACATCTGCCGCCGAGAATGTGCGTGTCTCATCGGGCTTCGAGATCCCCCGTGGGTCTAATCGGAGGGCTCCGATTCAATCCTGCTTTTTTTCCCACGGCTCTCCTCGAACGGCTAGGATTGGCTGCGACCCCCCTATATATAGGTGCCGGCTGCAGCTATCCTTATCGCCTTTTCTCTTCCGGTGCTCCTTTGCTGCCACTGTCGAGAGCTCTGGCACCCTCGTCTTTCGGTCAACTTCTTTGGCGACCCTGCATCTTCTGTGAGACAAGATGTTGGAGGAGGCCTTGAAGGCAGGATTTCTTCTGGACGACGCCGAAATCGCTGCTCAAGCCGGCGAATCTTCAGCTACCCCGGCGTCCACTTCTCTGGCGGCAACTTCCACCGATGTGCCCTCTTCAAGTAAGGAGAAGGCGTCGGAGGGGGAGGTGCCGGATTCCGATCAGGAGGACCTAGACGAGGACATCTGTCCGCTGGAGACCAGGCGTCACAGGGGTCGACCGGCCAACCGTTCGCCCCCTTTTGGGACCACCACCACCCCTCCGTCTGGGAAGAGGACCCGAGTCGTGCCTCCTACGGTGACCTCTTCGCCGGCAACTCCTGTTCCACCTATGTCTGCGCCTATTACTCTCGCATCCTCTGTTCAGGGGGCCACTCTGCCGGTGCCCCTTTTGACCCAGGCTGGTTCTTCAGGTGTACGGGTCGATATGACTTCCCCTTCTCTTCCTGAGGGAGCTACAAGCCCCATCCTGTGCACTTGGTGTTGCCATCTCGAGCTGACGCTAGTACATCATACGAGGTTTCGGTGACCGACCCGCACGAGTCGGCCCGAGTAGTTCACGTGTATGGTCCGTTAAGCGACCATTTGTGCCAGGGCCTCCGGGGGTCTGACTATCAAGACCCGATTGCCCGGGCTAACACGATTGCAGTGGAGGCCAGTCAGGTATGCCCTGTTACCAACTCGTGTTTCTTCTGTCCCCCCTTTTTTCATCCGGCTTACAACTTGTATTCTTTCTGCAATCCAACGACGAGGCCTTGAACAGTTTACGGGCTGAGAACTTGGCTCTACAAGAGCGTGCCACGCGCGTGGAAGCACGCCTTGGGGAGTATTAGGCAGAACTGGACACGGCTAACGCGACAGTCCTCCAAGCGCGGTGCCAAATCGCCCGCTTGGAGTACACAGAGTGCCAAGCTCGGGACCTTGAGCACCAGGCTTAGGCCAAGCTGGCCAAGGTCAAGGCAGAGCTTCTGGAGACGTGTCAGTCGGTCGCTGCACTGCGCGCCAAATTGACAGTCAAGGAGGAGGAGCTGACCGCTCACTCGAGAGACCTCGCACGGCTCCGGAGGCAGCGCTCCGTTCTGGAGTCGGAACTAGAGACGGCTCGGAAGGATCTGGAGGTGGCCCAGGCTCATGCCGCGTTTCAGCGACACACCCGTAGGCCTTGAGCAGTCATTTCGGGAAGCTCTCCCTTGCTTTTTTCCTTTTTGGTGGAGGCCTAGCCTCATTTTTTGTAGTAGGATTACTATGAATGCAAGTTTCTTTTCCCAGTGTTTCAGTATTGGTGTTTGGCGCGAGTGACTCGATTGATCAATTCGGCCTTGCGAGTGTCATGCATGAGCTCAGGGGCTTCTATGTGTTAATCACTCGGGTAAGAGCATTGTCGGCTGAGTCGGCTTCTCGAGTAATTATCTCAAACTCTTGAGCATGAGAGTTTAAGCCGCTAAGAGAATCGGGTAGACTTTTGAGCCAAGCGCTTTCGATTGTCAACTGGATTAGCTTAGAGCCTCACCATCGGGCAACTTCGATCGTGGGCGGTCACGCGCCCAGTTGGAAAATCAAGCTCAGGAGGCCACGAGGGCTTTCCTGTTCATAGCTCGCATGAGGGCGAGAAATTAGATGTTCGGTCGGGTAGTACCCAGGGAGCGGGGGCCGGCGCGCGTCCGACTAGGAGCCGATCCGAGGGATTCGCGGGAGCATACCTAGTCATAGCTCGCGAGAGCGAGAGTCTGACTTCTCGGTCGGGGACATCTCAGGGAGCGTGGGTCGCCACGCGTGCGGCTGAGAGCCGAGCCGAGGGTCATGGGGGCATGCCCACTTATAACTCGCGAGGGTGAGAGTCCGGCTTCTCGGTCGGACACATCTCAGGGAACGTGAGCCGCCACGTGTCCGGCTGAGAGTCGAGCCGAGGGTCGTGAGAGCATGCCCACTTATAACTCGCGGAAGCGAGAGTCTGACCTCTCAGTCGGAGACCTCTCAGGGAGTGTGGGCCGCCACGCATCCGACTGAGAGCCGAGCCGAGGGTCATGGGAGCATGCTCACTTATAACTCATGGAAGCGAGAGTCTGGCCTCTCGGTCGGAGACTTCTCAGGGAGCGTGGGTCGCCACACATCCGGCTGAGAGCCGAGCCGAGGGTCGTGGGAGCATGCCCACTTATAACTCGCGAGAGTGAGAGTCTGGCTTCTCGGTCGGAGACATCTCAGGGAGCGTGAGTCACCACGCGTCCGGCTGAGGGCCGAGCCGAGGGTTATGGGAGCATGCCCACTTATAACTCGTGAGAGCGAGAGTCTGGCTTCTCGGTCGGAGACATCTCAGGGAGCATGGGTCGCCACGCGTCCGGCTGAGGGCCGAGCCGAGGGTAGTGGGAGCATGCCCACTTATAACTCGCGAGTGCGAGAGTCGGGCCTCTCGGTCGGAGACCTCACAGGGAGCGTGTGCCGCCACGCGTCCGACTGAGAGCCGAGCCGAGGGTCGTGGGATCATGCCCACTTATAACTCGCACGAGCGAGAGTCTGGCCTCTCGGTCGGAGACCTCTCAGGGAGCGTAGGCCGCCACACACCCGGCTGAGAGCTGAGCCGAGGGTCGTGGGAGCATGCCCACTTATAACTCGCGGAAGCGAGAGTCTGGCATCTCGATCGGGGACATCTCAGGGAGCGGGGGCCGCCACACGTCCGACTGAGAGTCGAGCCGAGGGTCGTGGGAGCATGCCCACTTATAACTCGTGAGAGTAAGAGTTTGGCTTCTCGGTCGGAGACATCTCAGGGAGCGTGGGTCGCCACGCGTCCGGCTAAGAGCCGAGCCGAGGGTCGTGGGAGCATGCTCATTTATAACTCGCAAGAGCGAGAGTCTGACCTCTCAGTCGGAGACCTCTCAGGGAGCGTGAGCCGCCACGAACCTCTCAGGGAGCGTGGGCCGCCACGCGTCCGGCTGAGAGCCGAGCCGAGGGTCGTGGGAGCATGCCCACTTATAACTCGCGGAAGCGAGAGTCTGGCTTCTCGGTCGGGGACATCTCAGGGAGCGTGGGCCGCCACGCGTCCGGCTGAGAGCCGAGCCGAGGGCCGTGGGAGAATGCCCACTTATAAATCGCGAGAGCGAGAGTCTGGGTTCTCGGTCGGAGACATCTCAGGGAGTGTGGGTCGCCACGCGTGCGGCTGAGAGCCGAGCCGAGGGTCGCGGAGGCATGCCCACTTATAACTCGCGAGGGCGAGAGTCCGACTTCTCGGTTGGGGGCATCTCAGGGAGCGCGGGCCGCCACGCGTCCGGCTGAGAGCCGAGCCGAGGGTCGTGGGAGCATGCCCACTTATAACTCGCGGAAGCGAGAGTCTGGCCTCTCGGTCGGAGACATCTCAGGGAGCGTGGGTTGCCACACGTCCGGCTGAGAGCCGAGTCGAGGGTCGTGGGAGCATGCCCACTTATAACTCGCGAGAGTGTGAGTCTGGCTTCTCGGTCGGAGATATCTCAGGGAGCGTGAGTCACCACGCATCCGGTTGAGGGCCGAGCCGAGGGTCGTGGGAGCATGCCCACTTATAACTCGCGAGAGCGAGAGTCTGGCTTCTCGGTCAGAGACATCTCAGGGAGCGTGGGTCGCCACGCGTCCAGCTGAGGGCCGAGCCGAGGGTTGTGGGAGCAAGCCCACTTATAACTCACGAGAGCAAGAGTCTGGGACACTTTGTCATTTATCCGAGAAAGCGGATCTTCCACTATTCCAATGGGCTTACAGAGTACAACTTTCTTTAATATCCTGTTTGGTGAGAGTTTCCTCGGGCTAGCCCCCCTAAAATCATGTGTACTCCTTGAATGGCGTTTTGCCGATTGGTCTGCTGCTCCTCTATCTCGACTTGCTCGGAGAACGAGCCGCGAGCGAGCGGAGGCTCTCGTTCAAGTCCTCTGTCGGCTAAGGGGAGGTTTCGACCTTCTCGGCTCGGGCCTGGCCCGGGGGAGGCTTGCCTTCTTCGTCCTTGGGTGGCAGTCTGGGGAGCTTGGCACCACCCAAATTGACGACACTCTTCCGTGTCGTGGGTGTGACTATGATGAAACGTGCAATAGGGCCTCCAGTGGGTCGACAGATACCCCTGAGCTACCTGCTGCACTTGCCGATGCTCTGCTCTTGTTCGGTCAGTGGACCCCCGTGGGCTACAAATGGGCCTGCTCGACGATCAGTTAGATTGCACGGGAGTCGGGAGTGGTGCGCTGGTCGGCTCCTTCTTCCGAGCGATCTGTGCTTCTTCCACATTGATGTATTTGACGACCTTTCTTAATAGACTGTCAAAGTCTTTGGGGGCTTCCGGATGAGCTAGCAAAAGAAATCTCCCTCTTGCAGTCCCTGGGAGAAAGCGCTAATCAAAACTTCTGGGGCGGCCGTTAGCACGTCCAGTGCCACCCCATTGAATCTCTTAATGTAGGCCCGGAGCGATTCCTTCGGGCCCTGCTTCAAAGGCAAACAAGTTAATGCTTGTCCTGTGATGCCTTCGGCTACTAGCGAAGTGCTGGAGGAATGTCCTCCTAAGCTCCTCGAAACTGGAGATCGACCCGTTGGGTATCTGGCTGAACCATCGTTGAGCGGACCCAGAGAGCGTTGCCAAGAAGGCTCGACACTTCACGCCCTCAGGATATTGGTGTAGCAGGGCAGCACTCTCAAACTTCATGAGGTGCTCTTCGGGGTCGGTGGCCCCAACGTACTTAGGCATGGTGAAGAATCTGAGATACCTGGGAACCGGATCCTCCAAGATCCACGAAGCAAAAGGGCTGTGCGCTCGAGCAGCCGGCGGCGCGCCGACTAGGGCTTTTCCCTTATCGCAGCGCGACAAGCGCGTTCGGTTGGACGCGGATGCCTCGACCGACGCGAGATCCGCCACGTCGGCCCGGTTGTGGTGCGCAGGTGGGAGGGAAGAGGCCGAGTCTCCTTCTGGTGGAACGACCTTTCCCCACCCTGAGGTATTAGGTGCCACGGGCTCCTAGAGTCGAGTCGCTGGGCCATCAGCGCATGACAACCTCAGTGGGGTTCCTCGAGCTCGAGCGGCTGAGAGGAGCTCATACTCCTCGGGCATAACGGTCATCACGACCCTGTTGGGCACTTCCATTATACGCCTCCGATCAGGCTGAGTGTCCTCCTTCTAGCACCAAATTTGATCCTGTCGCGAGGCGAGGTGGAAGTCCCAAGGGTGGGATGGTCCCACGAGAGGCTGGGGTGGCGCCGACCTAGCTCCGATCTGGCTCCTGCTTGCAAAACAGTGATCGTTAGCAAACCCGCCGGGGAGTTTTCCCGGTCAGGCACTTTGACGGTCAAGTCAGCATCCGCATGAAATATAGTAGAGCAAATGGAAATATAGTGGAAAAGAGAGCTCGCGCGTATACCTGCGGAATGAGGAGTGGAGGGCTTATATAGACGGGGGAGCTGGCAACCCCTGTCTGTGTCGACGAGACAGGGGTGTGGTACCTGTCAGCTAGTATGAGAGCACCTGAAAGTACCGCGGCATAGTGCGGAGTGCTTGAGCAGTACGAAGGTACTAAATTTGCAGGATAACCGCGAGGAGTATCATAAATGGGCGAGGTAGGTAATACCCGACATCAAGATTGTACCCCGAATGCAATGACATAGGGCGGCAAAGGGACGATCTAGTCCGTAACCCGAGCACCGACCGGCGGGTCCGAGTGTCAAGGACCGGGTCGGGTAATGGTCAGGGGAGCGTGGGTCGCCACACGTCCGACTGGGAGAGTTGAGGCGCGGGGTACGCCCTGAGTCGGGGGTCCGCTGAGCTGTGTCCGTCTGGCTTTGTCTCGGTCTGTGAGTTGTCGGATCCAGGGGATGCTGAGGGAGCGTGGGTCGTCACGCGTCCGACTGAATGACCTGGCCCCGATTCAGATCGGGGTGCGGATTTAGGTGACTGAGTTAGGAGACGCTAGGAATCTACCCGACTGACCCCACCCGGGGTCAGTCGGCGAGCGCCTAGGGGGTTTCCTAGCGCGAGGATTCCCCTAGTGAGGCCGCCGTCGGCCCTTCTACTGGGCCTTCGTGACGCCAGGCTGATTGACTGAGTAGGCTGAGCGATCTATAAGTAAGGCCGGGATCAATCTCTATGAGTTAAGACATCTTCTGCTCTCTCCACGTTAACATCCAAGGCATAACTAAGACAAGGGAAAGAAAAAACTATAGGACCAGGGTAAATTCAATGGAAAAATGCTTTACCAAAACCAACTAAGTGCAGTAATAGCTTCAACAGGTGACGGAGGACCTCGTTATACATGTCCAACTTATGGCGCTACTGCTACTGCTAGTCTGCTACTGCTGCATCAGCGTCTGTCGAGTGTCCAACAGAGACGAATCCGTCGCCGCCCAACTCCCTCAACTCTCAGTCGCGTCCTCCATCGCCATTCATAGTGCGGCATATCATATTACCAATGTCGAGCCCACAAAATAACATGCATATTAAAAAAAAAAAGTGATTACAAGTTAAAATGAATTATTAGATTATCTAATTTACTATAAATAGAAACATCATAAACTATGTTAAGATAGCTATTTAGTACCAAAAATTTTCATACTTTTACTCATTAACTAACACATGCACTCCAAGAGATAGAAATCAATAAATGATATATCTAGCAATTATCAAAGAGATATACAAACTCTTATGGTTTGGGTATTTTTTTTTTATTTACAAAAGGTATCCAGGCTTACAGCCGACTAATCCACTTGGCTGACCGACCCTGCCCCACATCCTTCAACGAGAGTCCCCACCGGTCAACGAGGGTAAATCGTGGGACGGAGATACGTGACGACTTCACCATTAATGATATCGGTACCTGATGATCCGATCACGGAGCAGTCTGTGGCGATTTCTTCCGTCAGCATACTGCGCACTCTACCAAAGAGGAATCGAACCCGAGAAATGAGGGATCACTCAAGTGAGGCATTATCAATCGCGTCATGCCCGCAGGGGTGAGGGATTGCGCGATTTCTTATGGTTTGGGTTGCTATATATATATAATCTTTATTTTATTTTTATTCTTATATTATATTATATATTTGTTATTATTATTATCTTTATTATTAAGATCTTGCATAATGAAATAGCAACTATTTTAAGGGTATAGGTATATATAAATATGCATATAAGCAAAGCAAGAAAATAAGGGTTTTACATGGTCACGAGGTCACAAATTAGATGATTTAATCTAATAGGATTTAATCTAATAGGAAAGGCAAACATGTTTCAGGTTGATGAAAGATTTTCATGCAGAGCATAGGGGAGAAACATGAAATGAAGCAAACTCCATGAAATACCTTTAGCTTTAGCATTTACTTAGCCTGACTGATGCCAAAATTGTCAATATCTCCTTTGTCATTCTTTTTAGCATTAGTGACCAAAGCACACCATACCCTTCATCTTCCTTTCTTTACATGTTGCAAATAAGTTCTTGAATCCTTATACGTAATATAAACTCAGTTTAATATGAAGGAAGTATTCAAACATATTTTTGTAGCTGTTGTACTCCCATTTTCGTCTCTAAGTCATTCCTACAAGCTAAAGAGTAAATCTTTATACACAACAAATATTTTGTTCGATATGCATTAATTTATATTCGCGTAATCAAACAGAGGAGAAACAAAACAAAATTGGTGTAATTAAGATTAGTAAAACTAGAATAAAATTTAGGAAGCTTCCACTACACAAAAATGGAATGTGCAGTTTAAAATTCTAAAAAAAAATAGATAAAAAAGTTGAATCAGTTTATGAAGTGATTAATTATCAAACGACATGAAAAAGATGTTATAGAGGATAACTGGTTCACCTTGATAGCTCGCTTCCTTATATATCGGATAAAGAAATGTCATACAATCAGTTTAGCCAGGTAAAAGGAAATGATCACCGCTCTATACAGTGCCAAGAAGGGACCAAACCAATGATAAGAAAACCAGGACTTGGATCGGTGGGATCCGAGGATGTGTCTAAACTCCGTCTCTAACGACTCCATGCGCAGCTTGGCGTACTCGGCTGACGACCCCTCCCCACGGACACTCGTGAAGCCAGTGGAAAATCTAGAAACTCAATCAAAGTGAATCACACACGAACCGATAAACAAAATGTCAAGGCATTAAAGACTCACAACCGAATCAGAAGAAACGACCATGAACTCCCGATCCAGAGGTCATCCGAGGGTCTAATCAGCGAGCAGTCCGCGGAATCGGGCCGGCGACAATGATCTAAAAAATGAGCATGCTTGCTATAAGAGAGAAAGCGAGTCACAAAGAAGCAAAAGGGACTGGTAGGAGGGTTACAAGAGGAGGGGAGATGTCTCCAGCGGCGTTGATCAAGGATAGGGATGGAAACAGGCTGCTAGGCTTTTACCTTAACAGATCAAACTTGTATAATAATAAACTGGTCTGAGCCTAACCTGTGACCTATTATAGGCTTTATTCTTGGCCTAAGCCTGACCTATTCAATAGTCTGGTCTGGCCTGCGGCCTATTTACAAAGCCTGTAATTTAATTCGATTATCTAAAATATTTTTAATATATAAAATATAACAATTCGATTCGATTATCTAAAATACTAATTTAACAAATTAGCTGAAGATACTTCTAATATATAAAATATGTATGTTATAGTTAAAATAGATTTGTCGTGTATTGGCAACTAGGGTGGTAGATAAGGTCTTGCTCGATAGAAGTTCAAGGTTTGAATATCTATTTTGACAAATATAAATAATATAATTTTAAAAGGCCTAGGCCGACCTGTTAGTCTTCATAGTCTTTATATTGAGTTCGAGCCTGACTTGATAAGAAAAACAGACTTGAATATTCAGGGTAGAGTTGGAATTATTCAAATTTGGAGGGGCTTTTTACAAAAAAACCAAAAATCATTATAAAGCCCTAACAATCCCCTCTCCCTGTTTCAGTTTTCCCCGATTCCTCTCTTCTCTGCCTCGACGTCGCAGTGAGCGACGCCAACTGTCGCCGCCGCGCCTCCGCCTTTCTTCTTCTTCCTTTGCGACTCGTTTCTTCTCCCTCGTCCGATCGCTCTCCTCTCTGTTCAACGCTCGAAGCTAGGTCTTCATTTCCAAGCGGGCAGCGTTGACACCACCTCTTCCTGTGAGCGCGTCGAGGCAGCGGGGAGATCACAAGTGTCCTGGTGTCCTGTTCGGGCAAAGCTGCAATTTTGTTTTCTCTTCATCGAGCGCACGTTTACTCCCGAGCCGTGCCCTAGCGTCGGCCTATCACCGCCAATTCCCTCTGCCATCAAGGTAAGGATTTGTTGTTAGGTTTGCCTCCTACATTGTTTGATTGAGGGTTTTCCGATCACTGTCCTATTTTGGACTACTTTCCCTTGATAGAAAATTTGGTTAAAATTGGTTTTTGGTCTAGGTTTTGGATCAGAGTACGGATGTAATTGTAGTTTGGATTTGGGTTGTGATAGGTTGTTGATCTTGCGATGTCAATGCCGAGAGCTTAGGTTGAGGTAGTGATCTTGTTTGGGGTTTGGTGATCTTGTTGTGTGCTACTGGGAATTCTATTCGGATTATGTTTTGGTCGTAATTTTGGTGTTTTGTCCTAGTAAGAAGATTGGTTGGATTGAGATGGTTAGTTGTAATTTTTCTGATTTGGTGGACCACTGCCGTGAGCTATACATGTTGGTTTAGAGGGATAGTTGGGTAATTAATATGGTATTTTGGTTTTGGATGATTCCTTTAAGCTATTCCAAGTTCTGCCTTATGTTTGGTGTGTGCCGTGAGTTGCTTTTGCTTGAAGGTTTTGCTATTGGATTTAATTGGTTTGGGTTACCGTGAGTTTAGCCTGAGGTTGGTATTGAGGAGTTTAACTATATGGTATTTGAGCCTATAAATTGGATTTGTTTGGTAATGAATTAATGGATGTAATTAAATAGATTTGTTTGAAATGGATCTAATTATGTGTTGTAATTAGTTAGCTATTTTAACTACTTGTATAAATAACTAAATTTAGTCCTTGACACAGAACCTTGATTTGGGTACGTACGGTTGATCGTGAAGAGGTTATTTCGGGTACATTCTATATAAAAGGCGGGTACTTCTCCTTTGTACTCTAGTAGTTCTTTTATCTTTAATGCATGACTTGTTATGTCTGAATAGGTCTGCTTGACCTTGTTCCTTGTTGTTGTTTATTTTATATCACCTGTTGATACTTTATTTTTGACCTTCGAGTTTAATCGAAAATTCGTATCCGTAGAGTCTCTTGTTGATTTTCCATTTTGTAAAATATCGTTCGTACACGAGTACTTAAATGTTCATTAAACACCACTAGGATGGTTGGTATTAGAGACACCGTGCCTAGTAGTTTAGTTGTATATTCGTTGGTTTCTGGTTGAGTTCTGGTTTGTTGCTTTTGTTGTTGCATCGTTGTTATTCGGTTGATTGTGCGTATTGATATCATGCACCATACCTGCACTGTTGCATACTAATGACTGTTGGGCTTCCATATAGTTAAGTCGTCGTCAGTCATCTAGTTGCTTTGCCACTCAATCACTTATTGTGGTAGTTGCTAGAGTGAGAACAACCGTCCTGTTACGCCATACTCGACCACTCATGTACAGTGGATGTTGGAGTTGTAGGCAAATAGTTGACACCCTCACCGTTGTTTCCGAGGGATATCAAAGTTGTTGATAGTTTCCCCTATATATTGGGGGTTTGGAGTAGTTGGCTCCCAGCATCCTGTCCACCCAACCACGTCTATCAGTGGTATTCGTTGGAGTGCGTACAGTTGTCACAACCCTACCCACTCAGCCACACAGATGTGATGTGTTGGCGGCTTGACTGGCGTCAGGGGTAACACATGTATTGCATCATATGCATCTATTGCATGTATGCATTTCCTTATGTTTGTTGCATTTATATGAGCTATGGTTGCTGCATTTGGTTGACATGCATGCTTGTTGATACTATGTTATCTTGTATGTTTTTACGTTGTTTTACACATGCTTTGGTGTCCTCTATTTCCTTGAGATTGTACATCGTTGCTATCTACTGTTTCATATATCTTTATAATGTCATGCTATTGTCTATTCATATACCCGCAGAGTCCGCCTGGACTCACACCCCTGCTTCCTATTTTTATTTCAGGTAGCAGGTAGATGCATTACTTGGAGCCAGGAGAGGATCCAGTTGCCAGTACCACCGTGTCAATGCATTTGGAGTTGTCTCAGGATTTAGTGGTTTTCTTTGTAGTTGCTTTATTTTCTGCACTTCGTGTGTTCCGTATTTTATTTAATTGCTAGACTAGTATTTATTTTTATTTATCCGATATCATCTTAGCAAACATTTATTTATATCTTGTTGGTCTGGTATGTTCGTTTCTTTTGGTATTCGGACTCTCTGTTATTTTAAATTTGCTTAAATTTATTAACTGTGTGGTTGTGGATTTACTTACTAGTTTGATGCTAGCCGTGTGTGGCTGAGCTATATGTATGTGGAGATTATGTATTATATGTCCCAACTTGTCCGCCGTACAGGGAGATGCTGCCTGATTTTCGAGTAAGCATGTGCCTCTGGGGGCGTGACAATTTTTGGTATCAGAGCTAGGTTTTCCGATGTTTTGGTGTCTGTGGGTTTACGGAGTTGTTTTATGAGGCCTATCTGTATTTGTTGTATTTTTGCGAAGCCATTTTCTTGACATGGTTGTGTTTTGGGACTCGGCAGTGATGAGATCTCTCCAGGCAAACAAGAAGTAAGTTGGTTTTAAATTTGGATAAAATTATATCTAAATAATGCGTTTTGGTTTTGTTAACAGATATGTCTCGTCGTATTGAGTTGTCTCCACCCCGTGTTCGTAGTCGTGGACGACGATCACGGGGGAGGCCAGAGGAGGTCGAGGGAGACACGAGTCAGGAGGTTGAGAGATCCACCAAAGTGGAGACGACTGGTCGGGGATCAACACACCAGGACCCTTTGGGTAAAGCTGAGACCTCCACCACTGAGAGTACCTCCTCCTTATCCGACTGCAGTTCCAGTCGTATCATCTGAGGCAGGTCCATCAGTGCCACCAGTGACAGTTCCTGGAGTGCCATCAGTAGTACCCCCTGCCTAAGCAGGTTGGATTCTAGACAGAGCTCGGATTCCATTATTGGCAGCGTCTGTGAAGGGTCGGTTTACACTGTTCCATGGAGAACTAGATCTGTATGCTGCTCATGCCTGGTTGGAGACATTGTAGGGCACCTTCAGCTATATGACCCTCACAGACATAGAGAAGGTGGAGTTGGCTACATATCACCTTCAAGATCAGGTTGTCACTTGGTGGAACATGCAGAAGACTATTATTGGTGGACGGTCAATTTCTTGGGTTTCTTTTCGCGAAGCTTTTGAGGGCAAATATTATCCTGCTGCATTTCGTACGGCTCGACGGTAGGAGTTTCTTGCTCTTCATCAGGGAGATCGCTCAATTTTGGAGTATGTGGCAGAATTCAATCGCCTGATAGAGTTTTGTTTTCAGTTGGTGCTATAGAGGATGAGCGGACGACACAGTTGACGCAGGGCCTAGCTGGATATATCCAGTTACGTATGTGTGGATGGGCTCCTACTTCTTATCGTGAGGCTCTGGATCGGGCTCTACACATCGAGATGATTCAGCATCAGTTGCATGGTGATAAGAAGAAAGGAAAGCAGATAACTCAAGACTCAGCAGGGACACAGAAACAGCAGACTGTTGGACAGAAGCGCAGTAGCAAGAGTCAGAGTGCGCAGGAGACTTCTAAGCCTCAGTATCAACCCCAGAAGTCTGGACGATTTTCAGCAGGATCGTCGCAAGGTTCTCAAAGACCCGGAGGTCTGCTACTGGTGGGGCTCATTGTTTTCAGTGTGGATCTAGGGACCACAACAGACCAGATTGTCTCCTAGAGCACCCATCTGTTATTATTGTAAGTTTCCGGGTCATGAGAGTCGAGGTTATCCCTTAAAGGTTTAACATAAGTCTGCAGCAGTTACTCCCTAGGGAGGTTGATCAGGATAGCAGAGGCCACAGCGAGGTGGCCATCAGACTCAGACGTCATCCCGTTAGCGGCAGACATGACATCAGCAGGCAGTTCATCCACCAGTTCAGATTTATTGTATGCTTGGGTATCAGTACCAGTTATTGTAAGCACCCAACTGTCTATCACCATACACTTGTTTCTGTGCCATCTCGATCAGGAGTGCTCTGTCTAACGCCTCATGGTAGGAGGTCATACCAAATTCGGCTATCTGAATCCGAATATAACCGGTTAATCCCTGGATGAACTGAAGCATCCTCTCTCTTATCATGTGCCACCAACTGGGGGCAATACTCAGCTAGACGGCTGAACTCCGCATTATACTCCATGACCGTGCGCTTTCCTTGCTATAAACTCAGAAATTCCTGACGCCGAGCCATCTGATATGCAACGGGGAAGTACTGACTCTCGAATGCCTCACGGAAAGCTATCCATGTGATGTGCTGCTCACCAATGACCGTGCGCAGCGTGGCCCACCAAGTAGTCGCCTCATCCCGTAAATGGTAGCCAACCAGCTCTGCCTTCTCCCACTCTGAACAGGCCATGTAGTAAAACGTACCCTCTAAGGTCTCGATCCAAGAACGAGCAACCCGCGGGTTTGGTCCTCCATGAAATAGTGTGAATTGGCCTTTCACTGACTCCGCCAATACTGGTATCCGTGCTCTAGCCCTAGCCCTAGCCCTAGCCCAGTCCACAGATACGATAGGATCCACCAGTGGAGCTGCAGTAGATACCGGAGCAGGAGCTGCAATAGGAATCGTGGTAAATCCCGAACCAAAGCCGCGGGTAGAGCTGGGTGAACTGGTAGAGCAGGCGCTACTGGTGGTACAACGGAATACACTGTAGGGGGTATGACTGGTGGTACCACTGGATACACAGATGTAGGTACTCCTAGGGGGTAGGCACTGCTGAATACATTGATGGGGGTACAACAGATGGTACTGCTGGATAACACGAGGCAGGTACCGCTGGTGGTATCGCTGGATATGCTGGTGTAGGCACTACTAAACACCCCAAGGTGGGTACCACAGATGGTATCGCTGGATACACCGGGATAGGTACCGCTAATGGTACCACAGAATAGGTATGGGTAGGTACAACTGCCGATATGGTGGGCACAACTGGGATAGATACGACTGGTGGAACAGTGGGAACTGCTGATACAAATGGAACTGAGACCCACAGAACGCCCGGGGGAGTCTGACCACCACTAGCAGGCTCTATCCTAGTCGGTCTCTCTGGTGACTCTGTGCCTGAGACCCGGAAGTTCGCTCATGTGGCCGCCCAGGACCACGTCTCGGTGCAGAAGCAAATCTACTCCAAGTCATACCTGTTAAACCATTACCCAATGTTACAAATAGTACAAGTCTTACAAAACATACCAGTCTACACGTTTGTCGCCTGGAGATGTCCCGTCGTCGCCAAGTCCCAAAGTCTAAACTCGTCGAGAGACGACTCTGAAAATCCGAAATGTACTCGGGTAGATATCATCTCCGACACCTACCAAATAGGTATCGGATTTAACTCTGACAAATCCGCAAAACATGAACAGACATCTAAACCTGGCTCTGATACCAAAATAAATTGTTGCGACCCGAGACCCAGGAGTCGCTGCTCCAATATAAAATCGAACAGCATCTCCCCTGTCCGGCGGACAATTTACATATACAAACAACAAACGCAATAATATTTTGGCCTCAGACCTCAAAATCAAGACATAACATAACCATAACACAAAGTAAACCATACCTGACTGCGGACCAGTCCGACTTACAACAAAAACAACAAACACATATCCATCAGAGGACTCAAAAATATAATACCAAGACAAATGAAACGCGATACAAGTTTGACGACATAAAACAAATACAAACCAAATAATACGTTGTAAAGGAAACATAACTACGCGGAAGCACCATCACTGGAGTTGTAGGGACCTAGGACTGTCAACTGGGGCTCCCCTGGCGACCAATCAACCTGAAAACAAAAATATGGTGAACGGTGGTGTGTCCAAACAATCTCAGCGGATACCAAAATAGATATGCATAGTAAGCTATAATAACAGTAGGAATCACACTGATACAGTCTCGAGTATAGAGGATATAGCATAACTGAAGACTAAGGGTGAATATATACCAGAGTCTGTCTATCCTGCGGGGAGGTGAAATCAATCCCCTATGTAACCTCAAGAATGATACACAATACAAATGTGTATGTCACCTGTAAGGACATGTCAAACATATACAACACTCAAACACAACAAGCACCAACCAAGGCGCAATGCATCACATACACATAGTACAACGATCTGTTCTGTAAGCATCTCAGCCACCACCAGACCGGCGGTCGGGTGAACAAGAAACAGATAAGCCAACCACTCATGGTTGCATAAAGAAGCCAAACACCAGTGACCTACAACATATGAAGCCCAACGCTCGTGGCTATGCAAATATGATGCCAAGCACCTGTGGCAATGCATGTATATTGCCCAGCACCTGTGGCTATGCAAATATGACGCCTAACACCTATTGCGGATGCAATATGTAGCCCAGCACCTGTGGCTATGCAAACATGACGCCTAGCACCTGTGGCGGATGTAGTATGTAGCCCAGTACTCATGTCAATGCAAGTATGTAACCCAGTACTCGTGGTTATGCAAGTATGATGTCCAACACTCGTGGCGATGCAAGTATGTAGCCCAGCACTCGTGGCTATGCAAGTATGATGCCCAGCACTCATGGTAATGCAAGTATAACGCCCAGCACTCGTGGCGATGCAGGTATGTAGCCCAACATTCGTGGCTATGCAAGTATGATGTCCAACACTCGTGCCAATGCAAGTATGTAACCCAGCGTTCGTGACTATGCAAGTATGATGCCCAGCACTCATGGCAATGCAAGTATCAAACATGACTTGGGACGGGCTCAGACCTCAGGGGAGCCGATGGCCGCCATCATGATAATAGCACAACGCTAATAGCTCTATCAATAGAAGAAACCTGACTGAGCGACATGCTCAGACCATAGGGGAGCCGATGATCGCCAGTATGCAATCATACAGAACCTACAGCTCAGTATGCAACCTAGAGGGTAAAGTATGCTAACAACACCCTCCTCCATAACCAGATCCTCAACCATGCACCGATACGAAAGGTATAGGTCTAACACATGTATCGAGATCTAACCATTTTACCCTAGGTATCCATGCAAGGTATATCTAGGAATCAATCCAACTATAGATACAAAGTGACCTATTACTATATCCAAACACATATGTACGCATGGCAAATATCGAGACTGTATAGAACTAGACAGGAGTCATCTAAAAGAGTAAGCAATAGATATCTGATCATAATACACAAAGGCAGGTATAACGTATAAATCTACTGTTATTTATAATATACTATGCACAATAATAAGACAGTATCTAAAAAGATAAGTCAGGGGTACCCGCCTCCAAGAGTAGAAGTCCGTATCGCAGAAAGAACCACCCTCCAAAAATCTAAATCAAGCCCCTGTATCAAGGACATATTATTAGCTATTACACAGAAATAGTAACTAGCTAATAAATCCCTAAACCCTCTTAGGATTAACCTAATCGTTCTTTTTCCCCTTAATTATTAGGGTTTAAGTTTTAATCAAATTTGAATCTCCAGGGTTGAGTTCCAAAACCTTACTTGAGTCTAGTCGGATCTCTACCAACAGTAAGTACACAAATCACTGTACACTCATCCCTCTCAAAGGAGCTCACGGTTGAATTCCAATCAGAATAAGATTTAGAAGACCAAAGGGAAGCAAATCTGTAAGTCACTCTAATCTAAAGTGCTTACCAGATCAAACTGCCAGGTTTGAGTACAAAAGCCAAGATCGTAACCTAAAGCCCATAACTCAGCTCCAAAACCAACACATCAATTTGAATAGAACTGACTCATCCAACCACAAGACAGTTTCATCAACAAACATCAAAACCCAATTCAATCCCATTACCTCTAATCCCAACTCTAATTGTCATCCTCACAGCAAGCAAGAAATGAGGAAATTTAGCCAAATTGCTAATCTAAATTTTCTGTATCAGATCTGCCATCACACACAAATCCAACATGGAAGCAATTCAGACTTAAGACCGAAAGAACTCCACCCGATACCAACGTTCAAATCAGAACCAAATCCATCAACTAAAACTCTCGGCAGAAATCCTAAGATAGAGCTCCAAACATAACTAAGGAATCAAATACCTGAACAGGGAGCTCACCTTAGGATGTTCACGGCAGAAACCTTCCTTAACGAATCTGATCACGACATAGCATGGGGGATCCGTGGATGGAATCATAGAACTATCCCACACATCTCACGGCCAACTTCAAACACTGTTCAAAGACGTTGCACAATCAGCTTGTATCCAAAACCTCGATCCATATACTCCATACCCGATCAAATTGGCTAGAGAAAACTCTTACCCAGTTCCGCCGCACCCAGCAAGCTCATTCTCAGCTTTGGCGCAGAGTTGCTGTATTGGAATTAGAAGTTCCAATTCCAATTGAAAACACAGCCACTGACCGCAAGGAAACAAGTGCTAACCCTTGGCGTCGACTGCCAACAGAGAAGAAGAAGCTGAGGTCGAGACTCGCGTGCGCCAAGTTGGGGTTGGGCAGAGGAGAAGAATTTCACCGGGTCAGCCTTAGGCTAAGGTTGCGGCTAGGGTTCGTCAGCTCTGGTGGCCGGGTGGAAGAGGCGCGATCGATGAAGGAGCGGCGGATCTCAGAGAGGGAGGTCGTCGGCTGCGTTCGCGTGAAGTGAGGGTATTTGGTTGAAACATGGAATTAGGTTAAGGTAATTAAGAGAGGGATCATTTTGCACTTTAGTCCAACACTTTTGTCAAATCGCAAGGCTGCCCCTGGTTCTAAACTTAATTACGTGTTAGTCCTTATAACTATTTGTTTTATTACATTTTGGTCCCTAAATTTGTGTTCAAGGACTCGGAAACCCTAGAACCTACCTGGTAACCCTCCGGAAATTTCAGAACCTGCTCAAATGTGTCGGATTTAACATCCTCCCTCACTAACAAAAATTTGGTCCCCAAATTTTGCTATTACACAAGGTATATACTAATAAGCCCTATACCGTGTAACTACTGGACAGAAACTAAACATACGTTTCCTGAGTAAGGTAGCAGCACTTGGAATCCAGTAGACACCATTATCTCTGTTTGACCACCAGTACCTCACTAGCTGATAAGTACACTTCTAGATCCCATGATCGAATCATAGATACACACTAGATCCCATCCCAGTATATCTGTGCCAAGAAGTAAAGAGGGCTAGCAATATTTATCACTATTTGAGCTGAAAGATGCATAAATGAATATCATACCTCGAAAGGTCGATCCATCGGTCTGCGGTGCCTCCCCTCGGGTAGCCGCATATACTCGTCCCGTCTCGGTACCAGGTGGTGGCATCCTCGGAACTGGCTGGGATGGAAACACAGGGGCTGCAATAAAATGTTGCGGCTGGTGTACCGAATAGGTCGCGGCTAACTGTAGAGGTTGATGTGTCACATGCGTCTGACAATAACCACCTGTCGCAGAAGACTGGGGAGCTACCAAAGTAGGGGCCTGCTGAAAACCATGCATGCAATAGATGTGAATCGGTGGGGGAGCTGCCTGCTTCTGTCGTCGAAAAGTCTGGGTACGCTGACCTCCTCCCTATGACCTCAACGGTCTAGAGCGACTCTGCTGAGTGGTGGCCCCTACGGATTCTTGCATCACCCGCTGATCACACTCCCGACTCTGATGCTCCGGGAATTTACAGAAATAACATACATTCTGGCCAAAGGGGCACTCTATCTTACTGTGATCCTTAGCCCCACACTAGAAACAATGGAATATTGTACAATCACTCTTCCAATTCTGCTGCGATGATCTGGAAGGTCCTACTGATGAGCGCCCCTCGTTGGGAGGTTGAGGAGCTGCCCCAGAATTTCCTTGCACATCATTGTCCTTACTGGTCCTCTTTTGTCCTGCATACAGCTGCTCCTGGTCTGACAGTGTATCCTGACCCGACTATTTATCACCATACACTTGTTTTTGTGCCATCTCGATCAGGACTGCTTAGTCTAATGCCTCACGGTAGGAGGTCGTATCAAATCCGGCTATCTGAATCCGAATATAACCGGTTAATCCCTGGATGAACTGAAGCATCCTCTCTCTTATCATGTGCCACCAACTGGGGGCAGTACTCAGCTAGACGGCTGAACTCCGCATTATACTCCATGACCGTGCGCTTTGCTTGCTGGAGACTCAGAAATTCCTGACGTCGAGCCATCTGATACGCAATGGGGAAGTACTGACTCTCGAATGCCTCACGGAAAGCTTTCCATGTGATGTGCTGCTCACCAATGACCGTGTGTTGCGTGGCCCACCAAATAGTCGGCTTATCCCGTAAATGGTAGGCAGCCAGCTCTACCTTCTCCCACTCTGAACAAGCCATGTAGTAAAACGTACCCTCTAAGGTCTCGATCCAACAACGAGCAACCCACGGGTCTGGTCCTCCATGAAATAGTGTGAATCGACCTTTCCCCGACTCCACCAATGCTGGTATCCATCCTCTAGCCCTAGCCCTAGCCCAGTCCACAAAAACGATAGGACCCACCAGTGGAGTTGTAGCAGATACCGGAGCAGGAGCTGCAGTAGGAATCATGGTAAATCCCGGAACCGAAGCCGCGGGTAGAGCTGGGTGAACTGGTAGAGCAGGCGCTACTAGTGGCGGAATACACTGTAGGGGGTACGACTTGTGATATCACTGGATACGCAGATGTAGGTACTCCTAGGTGGGGTAGGCACTGCTGAATACACCGATGGGGGTACAACAGATGGTACTGCTGGATAAGACAAAGCAGGTACCGCTAGTGGTATCGCTGGATATGCTGGTGTAGGCACTACTAAACCCCAAGGTGGGTACCACAAATGGTATCGCTGGATACACCAGGAGAGGTACCGATGATGGTACCATAGAATAGGTATGGGTAGGTACAGCTGCCGATATGGTGGGCACAACTGGGATAGATACGACTGGTGGAATAGTGGGAACCGCTGATACAAATGGAACTAAGACCCTCGGAACACCCGGGGGAGTCTGACCACCACTAGCAGGCTCTATTCCAGTTGGTCTCTCTGGTGACTCTGTCACCTGAGACTCGGAAGTTCGCTCACGTGGTCGCCCGGGACCACATCTCGGTGCAGAAGCAAATCTACTCCAAGTCATACCTGTTAAATCATTACCCAATGTTACAAATAGTACAAGTCTTAAAAAACATACCAGTCTACATGTTTGTCACCTGGAGATGTTCAGTCGTCGCCAAGTCCCAAAGTCCAAACTCGTCGAGAGACGACTCCGAAAATCTGAAATGTACTTGGGTAGATATCATCAAACCCCCGAGCTCCGACACCTACCGAATAGGTATCGGATTTAACTCCGACAAATCTGAAAAACATGAACAGACATCAAAACCTGGCTCTGATACCAAAATAAATTGTCACGACTCGAGACCCAGGAGTCGCTGTTCCAATATAAAATCGGACAGCATCTTCCCTATCCGGCGAACAATTTACATATACAAACAACACACAATAATAATTTGGCCTCAGACCTCAAAATCAAGACATAACATAACTATAACACAAAGTAAACCATACCTGACTGCGGACCGGTCCGACTTACAACAGAAACAACAAACACATAGTCCATCAGAGGACTCAAAAATACAATACCAAGATAAATGAAATGTAATACAAGTTTCACGATATAAAACAAATACAAACCAAATAATACAATGTAAAGGAAACAAAACTACGCGGAAGCACCCATCACTGGAGTCGTAGAGACCTGGGACTGACAACTGGGGCTCCCCTGGCGACCAATCAACCTAAAAATAGAAATATGGTGAACGGTGGTGAGTCCAAACAAACTCAGCGGATACCAAAAATAGATATGCACAGCAAGCTATAATAACAGTAGGAATCACACTGATACAGTCTCGAGTATAGAGGATATAGCATAACTGAAGACTAAGGGTGAATACATACCAGAGTCTGTCTATCCTGCGGGGAGGTGAAATCAATCCCCTATATAACCTCAAGAATGATACACAATACAAATGTGTATGTCACCTGTAAGGACATGTCAAACATATACAACACTCAAACACAACAAGCACCAACCAAGGTGCAATGCATCCCATACACATAGTACAACGATCTGTTCAGTACGCACCTCAGCCACCACTAGACCGGCGGTCGGGTGAACAAGAAACAGATAAGCCAACCACTCATGGTTGCATAAAGAAGCCAAACACCAGTGACCTACAACATATGAAGCCCAACACTCGTGGCTATGCAAATATGATGCCAGCACCTGTGGCAATGCATGTATGTAGCCCATTACCTGTGGCTATGCAAATATGACCCTAGCACCTGTTGCGGATGCAATATGTAGCCTAGTACCTGTGGCTATGCAAACATGACGGCTAGCACCTGTGGCGGATGTAGTATGTAGCCCAGCACATGTGACTATACAAATATGACGCCCAACACTCATGTCGATGCAAGTATGTAGCCCAGCACTCGTGGTTATGCAAGTATGATGTCCAGCACTCGTGCCGATGCAAATATGTAGCCCAGCACTCGTGGCTATGTAAGTATGATGCCCAGCACTCGTGGCAATGCAAGTATGACACCCAGCACTCGTGGCGATGCAGGTATGTAGCCCAACACTCGTGGCTATGCAAGTATGATGCCCAACACTCGTGCCAATGCAAGTATGTAACCCAGCGCTCGTGACTATGCAAGTATGATGCCCAGCACTCGTCGCAATGCAAGTATCAAACATGACTGGGGAGCCGATGATCACCAGTATGCAATCATACAGAGCCTATAGCTCAGTATGCAACCTAGAGGGTAAAGTATGCTATCGACACCCTCCTCACTAACCAGATCCTCAACCATGCGTCGGTAGGAAAGGTATTGGTTTAGCACATGTATCTAGATCTAACCATTCTACCCTAGGTATCCATGCAAGGTATATCTAGGAATCAATCCAACTATAGATACAAAGTGACCTATTACTGTATCTAAACACATATGTACGCATGGCAAATATCGAGACTGTATAGAACTAGACAGGAGTCATCTAAAAGAGTAAGCAATAGATATCTGATCATAATACACAAAGGCAGGTATATCGTATACACCTACTATTATTTATAACATACTATACATAATAGTAAGACAGTATCTAAAAAGATAAGTCAGGGGTATCCGCCTCCAAGTGTAGAAGGTAGAAGTCCGTATCAAAGCAGAAAGAACCACCCGCTAAAAATCCAAATCAAGCCCCTGTATCAAGAACATATTATTAGCTATTACACAGAAATGTTAACTAGCTAATAAATCCCTAAACCCTCTTAGGATTAACCTAATCGTTCCTTTTTCCCTTAATTATTAGGGTTTAAGTTTTAATCAAATTTGAATCTCCAGGGTCGAGTTCCAAAACCTTACTTGAGTCCAGTCGGATCTCTACCAACAGTAAGTACACAAATCACCATACACTCATCCCTCTCAAAGGAGCTCACGGCTGAATTCCAATCAGAATAAGATTTAGAAGACCAAAGGGAAGCAAATCTGTAAGCCACTATAATCTAAAGTGCTTACCAGATCAAACTACCAAGTTTGAGTACAAAAGCCAAGATCATAACCAAAAGCCCATAACTCAGCTCCTAAACCAACACATCAATTTGAACATAACTGATTCATCCAACCACAAGACAGTTTCAACAACAAACATCAAAACCCAATTCAATCCAATTACCTCTAATCCCAACTCTAATTGCCATCCTCACAGCAAGCAAGAAATGAGGAAATTTAGCCAAATTGCTTATGTATGTTTTCTGTATCAGATCTGCCATCACACACAAATCCTGTTGGACCGGTGTCGTCGATAGAGGGGGGGGTGAATATCGACCGTAAAAACTTTTCACGGAAATTCGTCTTTCATAGACTTTCGTTCTAGACTCAAAGTTAGTGCAGCGGAAAATAGATAGAACGAAAATAAAGACAACACAAAATGCACACGGGATTTACTTGGTTCCCAACCCCCCAGGGTCAGTATATCCAAGGACAATGCACGGGAACGCCCGTCCACTAATGGTCTCCTTTCTGGACTTTCCGGAGGCGGAGAAACCCATCTTTTAGTGCACAATTACAATCACAAAGATAGATAAAAATAATTGCAGAAAATAAATTCAAACCAACAAGAGTCGAAGACTCGACCGATCTGGAACTCCAAAGTGCCGCGCACTTCCTCCCGGAGCTTCCTTGGTTGCAGAGCCTTGTCGTTAGCGCTTTGTCGTCAGTCAGAAAGCTAAGAATGATCTTGGAAGTTGTGTGTTGAGCTGAGGGGTCGAAGCCCCTTTTATAGCCTTCATTGGGGCGCCTGTGATCAATGGGGAGCCTCATAGGGCTTGGTCAAAGCTTATCTCCGCGTCGGACTTGCAGCAGCAGATAACCCTTTGATCCAGGGCACCTGTGTTGAAGGAGGCGCCTCACTGATTGAGGTACCCTAGTTCATTGAGGCGCCTGCATCAATGAGGCACCCTATTTGATGGGGGCGCCTAGCAGCCTTCTTTCCAACCCTATTGTGTGTTTATTTGTCTGCTTTGTCTTCAACTTTAGGTACCTGCAAGATACATAAATACAAGCAAACATATATATACCCTTAGCATTAATGGTTTGGTTCTGACTTCGGATTTCCACGAAACCCTAGGTCGAACCGACGCCTAAGTTCCCACCCCTGGGAATGCGCCTTCAACCTACTCCTTTCATGATGGTTGCCACCCAGTCCATTCGGGTGGACTTTTTGCTTAGCCTTCGAGACTCTCGGATATCAAGACGTCTAACCCTCGACCCGTCTCTACTTCTGTCTTTAGTCATCACTCAGCTAAGTTGCTTAATCCCTCGGACCAAGACTTCGTGCTCAAACCCTAGGTCCAAGACTTCGGTGCCCAACCCTCGGCCAGGACTTAGTGCACAATTCCTCGAACCAGGTCTTCGTGCTCAACCCTCGGTCAGGTCTTAGGTGCCCAGCTCTCGGCCAGGACTTAGTGCCCAATTCTAGGAACCAGGACTTAGTGCCCAACCCTCGGTCAGGTCTTAGGAGCCCAACCCTCGGCCAGGACTTAGTGCCTAGGTTAACTAGGACTTTTCATCACTTTGTTACTCCTCTCTTGACTCACCCTTCCCTTGTTCAATGTATCACTGACAAACATTGAAACACTTAGAGGAGGACATCACTGATGCATCTTGCACCAACAATCTCCCCCCATTTTGATATTTGACAATATCTTAAGTTAGATTGGATGAAAGGGCTAAACCTTGGGTTAAAATAATAAATTGAACTAAGTTTTGAAAACCCATTTTAATCTTTTGAGAAAAAAATTAAAACATTTCTAACTTAAGCGCACTCTCCCCCTTTGTCATACATCAAAAATCAAACAACATTTGCACCAACAATGGAAAAAAATTTCCTTTTGAAAGGACTTAGTATAAATCTTTGAAGGCACAACAAAGAGCTAAAAAATACAATTGCACCAAAAGATTACACATTGAAACGTACTGCAAAAAACTTTGTACTTTCAGAAGACTTAGAAAAATTTCCAATTGAGAAAGATTCTCAAACAGAATTGCATGCATGAAAGATATTTTTTCTTTAAAAAGTTTGTAGATCTATTGAGATTTATTTTTCCTTTAGAAAGATTCTCAAACATATTTTTTTTAAAATGCAAGTACTTTTGAAGATCTATTGAGATTTTTGAGAAACACAAGTACTTTTGAAAAAATATATGTTCTTTTAAAAAAAGTGTAAGTTCTTTTGAAAATATTAGCACTTTGAAAAATATTATGATATTTTGAAAATATTTTGATCATTTTCAAAAATGCAAGTACTTTTGAGACATATTGATTTTGGAAAACAATGTAAGTACTTTTGAAAGATATTATGCATTTTTGGAAAATATAAGTAGCTTTGAAAGATATTATACAATTTTTAAAAAATATAAGTACTTTTTGAAAAATATCATGCATTTTTGAAGAATATTTGAAAATATAATATTTTACTTGACTTGGTTTCCTTTCCAGTCTAACACAATCCTAGGAAACCTTGTTAACTACAAGGACATTTCCCTATGTGTCCTGGAAATTCTTCAAACTCAAGTAAATATTATTTTCCAAAGGAATTTTATAAACAACAAAATTTTTTGAAAGTGATAGTATCATATTTTCATAAAAGATGACAGTATTAAAAAAAATTCCTAATGTTTTCAAAAGGATTTAAAAAAATACAATGCATGAAAACATATTATTTTGAAATGTTCAATAATACTTTCAGTTTGACCTCCCCCTAAGCTTGACTCAGTCCTAGGAAGCTTGTTGACCATAAGTACTCTTCCTTTAGTGTTTAGGGTTTGGTCTAGATCAAAAGAATTATCTAGTAATTTAAATAAAATAATTGCCAAAAATAATTTTTCTAAAAACACTTGTCAGAAGGTTTTCTTTTGACTTAGACTCCTCCTAAATTTGACACATCCTAGGAGTTCTTGTAAATCATAAGGTAGACTTTCCTCTGTGTCTTTAAAGTTTATCAAGATCAAAAGGAAAATAAGCACAATTTTTAGAATGCATTTTGAAGTATTGGCACTTCGAAAAAAAATATGAGTATTTGAAAAGCATATTTTGAAATGAAGGTAATTTGTCATGCACAGTTTTTGAAAATCATAAGTGATAGTAATTTTATAAAGCACAATTTTCGAGAAACATTTTGAAATGATAGTGATTTGTAAGGAGTAATTTTCAAAAAAAACAAAAAAAACTTTTTAAAAGAATAAGACACTCCCCCTGTATCCAACACCGTTTGACTCTATCTAGTGCCTTAAGGAACTTTAGTGTTGACCTAAGAGGCTTGTGTCTAATTGTGTGAGTCAAACAATTTTTCAAAAAGATATAATTTTGAAAATCTATCATATATAATCAATCAGACAAGCATGAAATCCATAAAAATATTATTATGTTAAATCACTATTTTGAAAATATATTTTTAGAAAAACATTCTAAGAGTTTTGGAAAATAATTTTAAAAAGGATTTTCAATTTATTAGTCCTTAACATCTCACTCATTCTAGATGTCTCAGTACAATCAAGCAAGGTTGCCTTATAGGAGCATTGTGAGATGCTTGAATCATTTTTCTTAATTTATTGTTAAATCTAAGATTTAATCGAAACTTGTGTTAGATTCAAATTTATCAAATAGTAAAGTGAATTTGATTTTCGGTAATCGGCTTCCAGGTCTTGGCGAGGCACAGAGGCCTTCTTTGGCCGTAGCCTTATTGGAGCAACAACCCTTTCCTTGACAAAGCCTTTTATCGAAAATTCATTTTCAAATTACTTCTTGAAAAATTTTGGTCTAACTAGTTTAGGTTTTCATCGGTAGCTTCGGCTAGTTCCACCAGACTAAACAGACCAAGTAGAGTACATCATACCTTACTTGACCTTATTAGAAGGGTTTCCCTAACATACTATCATCTCACCTCCACCTAATCCTAGGTTGTTCAAGTTTCAATTAGTCTTTTTCCTATAACCGTTCTAAATCATGCATAAAATTAAACATGAATGATATGACATAAATTTTAAAGAAATAGCAGATGCATGTACACGACATTAATGCATGATTCAAACAAGTCAAGGCATTTTAATTAAGTTTCTAAAAATGTATCAAATTCTCGATTTATTACATGTCGTGTGAACTCGCGAATATGCCAACCCACTTTGACATATTTGTTGTTATTTAGTTGGGGGTTTCAGTTGGGTAGGATTTTATTTGGTTGCAGTTTATTAAGATTTAATTGAATATGAATTAAGTTAATTAAGGGTTGAATTAATATTTAATTGAAGTTGAATTAATTAAGATTTAATTAGATTAAGAATTAATTGAGGTTGATATTATTGATGATTAATTACGGTTGAAATAATTAAAGATTAATTAAGATTGAAATAATTAAAGATTAATTAAAGTTGAAATAATTAAGAGTTAATTAAAGTTGAAATAATTAAAGATTAATTAAAGTTGAAATAATTAAGAGTTAATTAAAGTTAAATTAATTACTTGAAGTTGAATTAATTAAGAGTTAATTAAAATTAATTAAGAATTAAATTAACATTAAATTAATTAAGAATTAATTAATTAAGATTTAACTTAACAGTAATTAAGGATTAATTAATTGTGAATTAAATTAAAATTTAATTTAAGGATTAATTAAAATTAAGAATTAATTGATTTTAATGTTAAATAAAGGATAAAATTAAGGTTTTAAAAATTAATTAAAATTTAATTAAGGATTTTAAGATTTATCTTGGTTTAAGTTTCAAAATTTCTGGGTAGGTTAAATGTTGTGGGTTTAATTTCGTCATTTTCATTATTTCGAAAATATCTGATTCATTTACTGTTTCTTCTTTATTTAATTTTTTGAGTTTTTCTAACAATTTTGATTTGTTTGACTTTTTGATAACTTTATTAACTATAGTCATAATTGTAGAAAATTCATATTCCTCCTCATCCTCATCATTAAAATCACATCCTTTACATCATCATAGTAGGTGGAGTAATTTGGGTCACTAGTTAATGTTTCAGGATTATCCACTATTATTGGAACTAGGTGGAGTAATTTGCAAGATGAACTAGGTCAGTTTGAGAGGAGTCAAGTTTGGGACTTAGTCCCTAGGCCCAAGAAGACCACTATTATTGGAACTAAATGGGTCTTCAAGAACAAATTAAACCACAAGGGAGAAATCATTAGAAACAAGGCACGCTTGGTAGCCAAGGGCTACAGTCAAGTTGAAGGTCTTGATTATGATGAGACTTATGCTCCCGTGGCACGATTAGAGTCCATCCGATTGATGCTAGCATTTGCAGCACATCGAGGCTTCAAACTATTTCAAATGGACGTCAAATCGGCATTCCTAAATGGTTTAATTAGGGAAGAAGTCTATGTCGAACAACCACCAGGGTTTGAGAGTACCGAATATCCAAACCACGTGTACAAGCTCAAGAAGGCACTCTATGGTCTTAAACAAGCACCCCGGGCTTGGTATGAGCGGTTGTCGGCATTCTTGATTGGAAAGGGTTTCGTTAGAGGTCAAATAGACCCCACACTATTTCTACGAAGAAATTGTGACAATATATTTGTAGCCCAAGTGTATGTCGATGACATAATTTGTGGCTCAAACAACAAGGGCTATTTACGTGAATTTATCGGACACATGGAGAGTGAGTTTGAAATGAGTCTAGTGGGAGAGTTGACTTTCTTCCTCGGACTTGAAATCAAGCAAACTCGCGATGGTATCCATGTGCACCAATCAAAGTACACACATGAAATGCTTCGAAAATTCAATATGAGTGATTCAAAAGAGGTAACCACTCCCATGGCTACAAACACAAGATTGGACAATGATGAGAGTGGTAAACCTGTTGATCTAACTCAATATCAAAGCATGATAGGCAGTTTGCTATACCTTACAGCTAGTCGACCAGATATACTATTTGCTGTAGGTATGTGCGCTAGGTATCAAGTCTGTGCCAAGGAATCTCACCTAATTGTTGTTAAGCGAGTTTTGAGATATCTCAAGGGCACAATTGGTGTAGGTCTTTGGTATCCCCGTACCGAATCTTTTGATTTGATGGGCTATACGGATTCCGACTACGCTGGATGTAAGTTGGATCGGAAAAGCACTAGTGGGGGCTGCCAATTCCTAGGATCGTCTTTAGTAAGTTGGTCGAGTCGGAAGCAACATTGTATTGCTCTTTCCACTACCGAGGCAGAATATATCGCCATGGGAGAGTGTATATCACAATTGTTGTGGATGATCCACACCTTAGAGGACTATGGATTGGGTTACAAGGGTGTGCAAGTGTTATGTGATAACATTAGCACAATTAACTTAACCAAGAATCCGGTCCATCATTCGAGGACAAAACATATTGAGGTAAGACACCACTTCATTAGAGATCATGTAACTAGGGGGAACATCATACTCTCACATGTAGAGTCAAAGTCAAACCTAGCTGACATTTTCACTAAACCACTTCCCGAGAGTGAATTTAGTTTCCTTAGACGGGAATTGGGAATGTGTCGGGCTTCATGATGTTCAAATTGTGGTCAAAACCCTTCATGATTATTTCAAACTGTTAGGGAACAATTGGGTAACTTTGGGAACATCTCACACAAACTATAAGGGTTACCAAAATGTTTTTGTTTGCTAGATATGGGGTGAGATGTTAGGTTCAACTCAATTTCTCGAAATGTCATTGCATCAATTGAGAAATTAAGTTGACGAGATAATAATCACGGTGGTGACCAAGTATGGGGAAAACCATTGCATAACATATGTGTATATGGCTCCATGATCATACTTGGACATTCCAATCAATGCAACTTGATTGGAAACTTGAAGTTGGAGTAGAAACTTGTTTGAATTTGTTTGATTGATTGATGGTTGAGTTTGACTCCATTAAGATGGGTCAAAGTGTGTGATGAACCTATAAGGACTTTAGATTCTTGTTCAAGAACCAATTTTAGTCATAAAGACCTGTCCAAGTTAGACAAAATCCATCAAAGATCGTTTGGAAATTTCAGAAATTCTGAAACTGAACATTTTAGGTCGTATCAAGAACCCTGATCGGTCACCGGACTGATCAGGCATAGGACTGATCGGTCCCTAGATCGATCTGACTCCGTTGGATCTCCCGAAATTTGACTAAGTGTCTGAGCTAGCCTGGATCGGTCTCCAGACCGATCTGGCACCCTGTGGGGATCGGTCCACAGGTCGATCAGGGAGCTCAGAGGTTTCTCTTCGGACCCTACTGATCAAATCCTGATCGGTCACCCGACCGATCAGGAGCGCGTCTGATCGGTCATCAGACCGATCAGGACCACGCCAGTCCGATCAGAATGTATCCTGATCGGTCCGGACGCGATCTGATCGAACGGTGATCCGATCAACCGCATTAAATTTTGGTTGGTGGACCGATCCACCAACCGATTAACTCCCCAAATCTTCGTTTTCCCGAACCCTAGCGCCGAAACCACCCCGTTCTGTGCAACCTTGAGTGAGCGAGAGAAGTCTCTGCGTCTTCCTTCACGCTCGTGCGACCTCCTCTGCGGGCGGTTTTCTCCGGCTTGAAGGCTCTTCCTTCACGCGCGTTCTTCTCTGTCGCGAGTCTTCCAATCCCTTCAAACAATTTCAATGGCACCAAAGTAAGTGTTTGGCTTCATTTCCCGTTTCCAAGAGATCATGAAATATATATTTGTGAAGCTAATCGTATTTTTGTTCTTGTTCTTGCTGTGACCTCTTGTTCCTTGTGTCTGTGCTGTGATCCTCTTTTCATCTTATGACCAAAAATTTCTTATCTATCTTTTGATTGGGTATTGGGTCTCCTCTGATGATCAACTCTTGTATGATTCACTCTATGTGACATGATCAATTCAAATCCTATTAGAAAGTCATCTAAAGGAAAGGAGGTAGCGGAGGGTAGTTCAAAGGGGAAGACTACTTCTTCAAGGTCTCCACCTCCCCCACATACTCGATTTCAGAGTGTCGGTCTTGCTCTCAATTTCCAATGGCACAGGTTTAATCTCATGCCGTGTCGATCTATAGACCCGACTTTTATCTATGAGCACTGTCCAACAATCCGACAATGTGTTGACTTTTATAATCTTCAACCCATATTGCACTTTGAAGGACCGATCAATCTTGATTTGGTTTCTGAGTTCTATAACAACATGCTGAGTGGAGAGGGCATGGGGTGGAAAACCCGTGTTGCGGGTATCGATCTCGATTTCAATCAATCTATTTTCACTACTTTTCTAGGGTGTCGCAGGTCAACCAATGATTTCTTCCTCTACCCTTTTCTTCCTACTCCCCTTCCAGTTCCTTTCAATGGAGTGACTTCCGATTCCATCTATGAGTACTTTCTAGGTCATCCCAGGCCAGAGGGTTCTGGTGGGCGCACCCGGGCGTTTCCCACTTTTCCTGCTCTTTAACTTTCGCCCGTTGACTATGTATTATTTAAAATCATCACAAATTATCTTCTCCCCACTACCTCGAAACATCTTGATATGATCCACCCATTCCACTGTTTGATGCTTTATGGGATGCATCAGCAGCTAGATTTTGACCCAGTGGCTTCAGTCTATTTTTCTATCATCGCCCACAGTATGCCGTTATCCCAGTCAGTCTATATGCCATTCGGTCACATCATCACTGCCTGGCTGGAGTCGGTAGGCATCGATATTTCACAGGGTCACATTGTGCCTATGGTACGACAGCATTGTCGTCTGGATAGACGCATGCTGGCTCAGTCTGGCGTGGTTGTGGGATCACGGGGGCTGCAGTGGAAGGATCGGAGACCCATGGGAGAGTTACCAAGAGCAGCCCTTGGCACAGAGCACTCTACTGATGATTACGATGAGCAGGCTCCTGACCTGTGCTGGCAGGTTGCAGAGATAGAGCGGTTGCTGCGGCACGAGTTACATGTTTCCGAGCTCTGGCAACAGGAAGTCAGCTCTGAGTTTCAGTCCTTCAATCGCCGCCTGGATGCTCTAGCATCTGAAGCCTCTGAGATGGACTCGTTCCAGGACCGATGGTATGAAGAGTGGTATCATCACACATTTCCTGATGGTGTATCCCCCAGTGGTCCTTCACCTGGGGATATCATATGTATTGATGATTCTGATGACGATGTTGCTGTCGAGTGACGTTGTATGACTTTTGGCTATATGCCCTCTGACTTTGTTGTTGTGACCTTGAGTCACACATATTTTGCTACGTGTTTGGATGCTTTCATGCTTTGACCCATATATTTTATCTGCCATGCTTACTCTACTATTGTTGATGCCATGCTGATTATATATCTATTATCTGCATGATTATTCGATTGTCATATTCATGCTTATATTGCCATGTCTAGTTGATCCTTATGAATATTATGGCATGCTTTGGGAGACTATATTTCATTCTCATATGATACATGTGACTGCTATGTCTTACCTTAATCTTTTCACATGTGTTCGTATGATTAATCCACAAATTATCATATTTTTGAGTTGGGACCCTCTAGGTTTGAGGGGGAGTTTATCTTAACAGTCCCTCTTACCCCTTTTCGGTGTTCGACAAAGGGGGAGAGAGTGTGATTGGTTAAGTTTAGAATGACCATGTTGTAGGGGGAGGATCTGGATTCCCCTATGATTCATAATGTTGGAAAATTGATTGAGAATCCCTAAACTTAAAATCGGGTTGTCAAACAACAAAAAGGGGGAGATTGTTGATGCAGTCTGGCCCTGATTGTTGTTTTGGTGTTGACAACGATTTTAGTTTAGGAGGATGATTATGATATGGAAAATCCTAATCTGGGAGGTTAGGTGGATTATGATTAAGTCCTGATCGAGGATTAGGCATGATATGGAAAACCCTAACCTGGGAGGTTAGGTGTGATGATTGTGATGATTATGATTAAGTCCTAATTGAGGATTAGGCATGATGTGGAAAATCCTAGCTTGGAAGGCTAGGTGTTGAAAATCCTAACCTGGGAGGTTAGGTGTTGGAAAAGTCCTAATTCGGAAGGGTTGGGTGAAAAGTCCTAGCTTGGAGGGCTAGGTGAAAAGTCCTAACCTGGAGGGTTAGGTGCAAATTCCCATCCTGGAGAATTAGGTGAAAAAGTCCTGGCTTGGAGGGTCAGGTGCCTAGCTTGGAGGGCTAGGTTGGATGATGTTCTAACTCGGAAGAGTTGGGTGAAAAGTCCTAGCTTGGAGGGCTAGGTGAAAAGTCCTAGCTTGGAGGGCTAGGTGAAAAGTCCTAACTTGGAGGGTTAGGTGCAAATTCCCAACTTGGAGAGTTAGATGGAAAAATCCTTAGCTTGGAGGGCTAAGGTGGATGAATCCCTAGCTTGGAGGGCTGGGTAGAGTCACTGGATCGGTCTGGTGACCGATCAGGGACTGTTGGCACGCTGCTCCTTAGTGGATCGGTCTGGTGACCGATCCAGCTATGTCTGATCGGACTGGTGACCGATCAGGGAGCGCACAGTGAGATTGGGAATCTACTGTGTGGCTCCTGATCGATCCGGAGACCGATCAGGGAGCAGGCTGCTTCCTTGCTGTCTTGCTCCTGATCGGTCTGGCGACCGATCAGGGAGCAAACGGTGAGTGAGTTCCCTTGCGATCAGAGTCTTGGATCGGTCTGGTGACCGATCAGGGATCTTGGAATTGATTAAAAAAAACTGTTCATCTGCTCTGATCGGTCTGGGTGACCGATCAGGATCCAATCTGATCGGTCTGGTGACCGATCAGGATTCACCCTGATCGGTCCGGTGACCGATCAGGCGTGTATAGCTGCGAGAGCTGGGAATCCCAGCAAAGCAGTGGATCGGTCTGGTGATCGATCCACACACCCTGGATCGGTCCGGTGACCGATCACTTTAATTCAAATTTCACTGTCAGACGTCGTCAGAGCGTCTGATCGTATCCGATTTGCTGATGTATGTGATATGCTTTGTGATCTTCTGCTCTAATGCTCTGATTGAGTTTCAGGTGACAGGGGAGGATTCAAACACTCAAGGAGAAGTCAAAGAGTGCTTTCCTTGGAGCAGGTTTGTCCCTTTTCCCATCTCAGGTTGCAACGGCGAGCTACGGACTGGAGCTAAGACTGGAGCTCGACTGAGGAGCTCAGTGAGTCCAGAGATAGCTCAGTAGAGGCTGGCGTTGGCAGAGGAGTAGCTGGGAGCTACAGAGATGGTGTCATCTGTCGCTTGGCGGAGAAACAAAAAGGAACGCGAGAGTTGAGTTCAAAGAAGGAGAAAAGAAAAGAAAAAGAAAAGAGATTGAGTTTTTGAAAACCTGTGTGTTCTTGCGTTCTGCTACGAGAAGCTTGCTGTTCTTGAGTTCTTCATCCATTCTAAGCAAGCTATTGAGAAGCATTCATCATACTTGAGCGCTTGAAGGAGAAAACAAGAAGCTGGGAGTCCGACAGTGGGAAGACACGAAGCAGACAGGGGTCTGCGTGAGATCGCCACTGGGTGGAGCTCGAGAAGCTTGCTGTGTTTAATCCTTGCTAAGTGTTTGAGTAAGATCTATATCATTGTTTGAAACACACTGTGGAGAGGTTTCTCCACCGAGAAGGAGGTTGCTTCATATCCGGTGTTAACCGGGGCTTGATCTGCCGACGATCAAGGGATCGCCCACCTCAAGGGCACGCCAAGGAGTAGGGGCAAGTTATCCCCGAACCTTGTAAACCCTCCTTGTTAGCGATCTTGCTAGTTGTGTGTGCTCTGCTCTCATTTGTTTTTCTGCATACTTTGTTTTCCATTCTTTCCGCTGTGCTACTGATATTTGAGTTGCAGAAATCGTGATAAGTTTTCAAGGGGCAAGCGATTGTCTATATTCACCCCCCCCCTCTATAGTCATCTCGTTCCCAACAAGTTCATCAAGTGGGAGGAGGCCAAAAAGGAGGCCCTGAACCCTCCTCGGGTTGTTCCTGACATTCCTCCCGCCCCCGCCGAGTCCGTCAAGGGGCCCCTTGTTCCGCCTCATGGGGTTACCTCCACCGAAGGGGCCGATGTTACTGTTATATCCCCCTAGCCATGGAGCCAGCGCCACCAGCCCTGTCGGTTGCCTCGGGAGTAGGTTCTCTCATCACGGGTGACCCTGCTTCAGACACGGGTAGCTCTGACAGGGGGGCACAGAATCTACTTCCTCCGTCCCCCCGGTAGTCGCCCAGCCCCTCGGCCAGCAGAAGCGGCGGCTCCCCAAGGGCTTGGGCCCTTCGTGGAAGAAGCGTTGTCCCGTTCGTTCCTCTTCCCTGTCTTCAGTGCCTGAGGAAGCGATTCTCCCTGCCGAGGTAGCTTCTCCTACTTCGGCCTCACTTGTTTCCATCCCCGAGGTGGCCCCCTCCCTCTCTGTCACCCCTACTGGTACCCCGACGGGTAAGGAGGCGTCACGTATTTAATTTCGTATGAAACTAGATCGATTAATAGAGAGGTTGGATGCAGCATTAGAGGCCACCATGCGGTCTCCCTCCCTGGTGCAATCGGGGGGGAGGACTTCGACCGCTTGAGCTTTGCCGGAGGGGATTTCGTGTCCTGACGGGAGGGACTCCAATTCTACCAGCTCCGCTGATGAGGCTCCTGTCGCCCAACATCCTCCTGTTCATCCACCCTCTCCCGCGATCGAAGAGCAGGGAGACGTACCCTATTCTCCAGCCGAGGTAGTCGTGCGGGCTTTGGCCGGGCCGCTAGCCAGTCTTCAGAAGACCCTTCTGCAGGTACGTATTACTATATTATTTGCCTGTCTTTTCGATGCGGCTGCTAATCCTTTGGTGCGATGTCAGGCAGTTGAGGACTGCCTGGTGACCGGCCGGGGCCTGTGTTCCAAGCCCTAAGCGGAGGCCTTACTCCAGCGAGCCTTGAAGGCGGAGGCTACCGCGGCTCTTAAGCATTGGTCCGGCGTGAAGCAGACCAGCCACAACAGGGTTCTTCGTGAGGAGGTAGGGCAGCTGAGGAAGCTTTTGCATGACACCGAGCAAGCCCTCAAGAATTCCCAACATCGGGAACGTCTGGCCTCCGAGAAGGTCGTGTCGGTCACCCAGGATCTCCTTCAGGTGACGCAGGAGAGAACCAGCTCCAGGTGAGAGAGAAGGAGCTACAAAGCCAAATGGAGTCTCGGCTCTTGCTGGCTACTGACCATGCCTTTGCCCTGGAGGATGACCTAGCCCAGGCCAGGGCGGATGCACGGGCGGCATCTGAACAGCTCAGGGAAGCCAAATTGAGCAGGACAATATGTCTGCTGAACTAAGGTGGCTGAGACGGTCCGTTGAGGCTGCCGAGGTTTCAGCTTCTAGAGAGGCAGAGAGGGGCTTCAAGACAAAGTTCTTGGGCTCGGAGGAGTTTCGCGCCATTGTAGCCGAACAAGTAATGGAGTGTTTACAGCAGGGCTTTCTGGGGCCCTTGGCGGGCTAACGAAGGGAAAATTCTTACCTCCCGGCGATGACCCAAGAATGTAAATACCCTCTGACTTGTGAACAGGTCTCTGCTTGAGGCCTCAAGTGGCCTGATTACGGACAGAATGTCGTATATCTTTTTCCTTTGTGTGCGAATGACGTGCTCTTTGTTTTTGTGTGTGGGCTCCACCAATCGACTGCCTTCGGGGCGGATACTAGGAGTCATATCCCTGCCCGCGACATTTTATGTCGGCGAAGTCTCATTGCTGGCCCATGCTCGCTAAGGTGCAGGGGTGGTTTCTGAACCGTCTCCTCCGTATTATTCGCAATCTCCTTGATTGTGTTGGTGCAGGCAGCATCCAAGTCGAACCTGTGTTTTGATATTGGTAAAGAGTTCAAAAGTTAAGTATTATTTGTTGTCTAATATGTTACTTGAGTATGCAGATTGAAGTCCTAGCGAAGGACTGCTAGGCACCTAGCGAAGGACTGCTAGGCATCGAAACCCTAAGAACTGGCGAAGGACTGCTGGGCACCTATCGAAGGGCTGCTAGGAGTCGAAGACCTAGCGAAGGACTGCTAGGCACCAGGCAAAGGACTGCTTGGTACCTAAGACCAGGCGAAGGACTACTGGGCACCTAGCGAAGGGCTGCTAGGAGTCGAAGACCTAGCGAAGGACTGCTAGGCACCAGGCGAGGACTGCTTGGTACCGAAGACCTGGTGAAAGATTGCTGGGCACCAGGCGAAGGACTGCTTGATACTGAAGACCTGGCGAAGGACTACTGGGCAAAAGTCCAACCGGAGGAGCCGGTTGGCAACAGGTAAATTCTCCTGAGAGGAGTAGGTGAGGACACGTTCCCCGTCGAGGGAACAGTAGGCGTCGGTTCGACCTAGGGCTCCATTTTGGAGACCCAAAGTCAGAACCAAGATAGCTACGGCTGTAAAATTCACTAACATTCTTGCTTTGTTTTGTTTGGTAGTAACCCTGGATGCAGGACCGAAGGAACGAGTTTCTGCAGCTCAGAACGCCCCAAAGGAGAGGGGCAGCAGCTGGGTTAGGCGCCTGGGAGGTCCCGGGCGCCCAAGGTCAAAGCCAAACAAGAGTTGAGCAAGAAAACGCTTCGGAAGCTCACTGGGCCAGGCGCCCCCAAGTTCCCGGGTGCCCCCGTGCTCTCGGGCACCCCGGATGCCTCGGGCGCCCTGGGTCCAAACCAACGAAGCAATTGGATTGAATTCAGCCGAGAAGCCTGTTGATCAAGTCAACCCGGGCGCCCCTTGTGTCCCGGGCGCCCCCGTCAAACCTCGAGCCCGATCCTGGAGGGATAAGGGTTGGCCGAGTTCCAGATGAAGTTTTGCGGATCGAGAGACACGTGGAGGGCGCCCCCAACGTCCCGGGCGCCCCCAGGTGCACTATAAAAGGGGCTCGACCCCCAAGGCTTCTGTACACACTTTTCCAACGCCTCAAAACTGTTCGCTCAAGCGCTCTGCTCAGGAAACTTCTGATCTCTAGGTTCTAGTGCCGACGACGACCCTACGCACCGAAGAACGATCCACACCCGGCGTCGGTAACGAAGAGTTAGATTTTTATTTTTACTACATTAATACTGTACGACTTTCTGTAAAAATTTGCGCCTTATAGAATTGCCCGCAGTAAACGGTCAAGGACCGTGGGCCTTGGAGTAGGAGCCGACCGCGACTCCGAACCAAGTAAAAAATCTTGTGTTGCGTTTGTTGTTTTAATTTCCACTGTGCATTCTCTAATTTTATAATCCGAAACTGTTTTACGATATTCACCCCCCCCCTCTATCGTATTCTCTCGATCCAACAAGTGGTATCAGAGCGGAGAAGCTCAAATTTGGTACAACCACCAATTTGAGAGTTTTTCGGATTTTTACGAAATATTTTTTTAATCGAATTTTTATCGTCGATCGAGGTTGTGCAATACTACTCGATAAAATTGTTTTATCTTTATCCCGCACTGCTAATCCAAGACCAAGTCTTGGGACATTTTTTTCTTTTCGTTCTCTTTTCCGAAATAACTCCTAAATGGCCATGCAAGAAGGCTTCAGTACCGCCAGACCACCGCTTTTCAGTGGGGAGGATTTCTCCTACTGGAAAAGTCGGATGGAAGTCCACCTGAAAACTCAGGTGGACATGTGGATAATAATCCAGTCTGGTCTGGACATCCCTAAAAATGCTGACGGAGTGCCACAATCCTACACCGAATGGGATACCGCCCTAAAAAGGAAAATTGAAGCCGACACCAAAGCAACTCAAACACTTCAATGCGGCCTAACCAAAGAGGAGTTGAACCGGGTAGGTCCATTCAACAGTGCAAAAGAACTCTGGGGTAATCTAATTGAGTTGCACGAAGGAACCTCCGACACCCGGATCAACAAGAGGGACCTACTACTGAACAAGCTGTATACCATCAAGATGAACGACAGCGAATCAGCAGCTCAGCTCCACGCCAGAATTCAGGAGCTGATGAACGGTCTACACACCATCGGTCACAAGGTAGAGAACCGTGACCTGATCAGGTATGCTCTTAACGCCTTCCCTAGAAATACTTTGTGGGCATCTATGGTAGATGCGTACAAAGTTTCAAGGGATTTGATTAAACTAGATGAATTATTTTCAGAACTCGAATTACATGAACAGACTAACTTCAATATGGCCGAGAAAGGCATTGCTTTTGTTGCAGGTAAAACTGGAAAGATGACCAAGAAGAAACCTCAACCTGCACCCGAGTCTGATTCAGACTCAGACTCAGAAGAAAGCGAAGGAACTCAACCTAAGCTGGTTCGGCTAGCACGGGACTACTACAAGGAACTAAAAAACCAGACCAACAGAAGGAAAGCCAGCCGAAGAAAGGAAGAACCAGCTGATCCTTCAAATGAAAAGAACAAACCAAATGTGACCTGTTATGAGTGCAAAAAGAAGGGTCATTACAAGACGGAATGCCCCAATCTGAAGGAAACAAAGAAGATAAGAAAGAAGAAGGCCCTTCAGGCAACGTGGGACGAGTCCTCCTCTGAAGAAGAAGAAGAGGCCCCACAGTCGAACTTGCTCGCACTAACCGCCTCCGAAGAAATCAAGACCGAGTCAGAATCGGAGCCGGAAGATGGAAAGCTCACGTTTTCAGAGGATGACGAAATCACTGTAAGTGGGTTTACTAGAAATCAATTAACTGAATTAATTGCCTATCTTTCTCGAGACTTGGCGAAAGCCAAAATCCGAGTCGAATCTCTCCGACAGGAAGTAAAACTCCTGAAAGAGGGAGCTGACTCTGGATCCTTAACTAAGAAGGTTCAAGAAGGAACCTCTACTCAAGTTGAAAAACTTGAGAAAGAGAACTCCTCCTTGAAAACTCAAGTCAAGGACCTTCGAGCAGCCTTAGAACGATTCACTTCTGGTTCCAAGGGTCTTGACATGATCCTTGGAAAACAGAAGTCGGTTCTAAATCGATCCGGATTAGGCTATAGAACTAAGTCTAGACAAAGATCATACTATGTTGTACTGAATCAGTCCAGACCTGAAATTCAGGCATGGGTACCCAAACGATGCCTGAACAAACAAACTAGATCAAATCAGTATTGGATCCCCAAGGACAAGATTCACATCTTGCCGAACCATTATCGTGGCTTTAGTCCAGGGGGAGCCAAATTAAAAACAATATTCATAGTTAGATAAATTTCCATTCTTGTTTTAAATTGCATGATTGCTTGTCTATTTAATTTCTGCAATTTACCATGCTTAGACTTAAGACTGGTTAGTTTAAGGACTGAACCAATTAACTAAAATTTGAACAACATAGTATTGGGTGGCAGTGAGATGATAGTACGTTAGGGAAGCTCTTCTAATAAGGTCAAGTATATTCTACTTGGTCTCTTTAGACTGGTGAAACTAGCCGAAGCTACCGATCTAAAACTCAAAATAGTTAGACCAGAATTTTTCAAAAAGCAATTTTGAAAATGAAATTTCATTAAAAGGCTTTGTCAAGGAAAGGGTTGATGATCCAATAAGGCTACGGCCAAAGAAGGCCTAGTGCCTCGCCAAGACCTGGAAGCCAATTTTTGAAATTCAAATTCAAATTATTCTTTATCAAATTTAAATCTAACACAAATTTTTAGCTTTTCTAAATGGATTTATTAAGGAAGAAGTTTATGTAGGACAACCCCTAGTTTTGAGGACATAGAAAGACCTGACCACGTTTACAAACTCACTAAAGCATTTTATGGACTAAAACAAGCACCTAGGCCTGGTATGAACGCTTATCAACTTACCTAATCTCTAAAGAATTTAAACAAGGACAAATTGACTCAACCCTATTTATCAAAACCTTAGGAAAAGAAATCTTTATTGCCCAAATCTACGTCGATGACATAATTTTTGGGTCCACCAACTCAAATTTCCTAAAAGAATTTTTAAAATAATGGAAAATGAATTTGAAATGGGCTTAGTTGGTGAGCTCAACTTCTTTCTAGGGTTACAAATTAAACAAACTAGGGATGAAAACTATGTCCATCAATCCAAATATGCTAAGGAGTTAATAAAGAAATTTAAAATGGATAACTCTAAAACCATAAGTACCCCCATGGACACAAATGTAAAAATAGATAGTGACCCTGATGGTAAACCAGTATACCTTAAACTCTATAGAAGTATGATTGGAAGTCTACTGTACCTTACAACCAGCAGACCTGATATCCTTTTTGCCTTAGGAATATGTGCTAGATACCAAACTTGTGCTAAGGAAACGCACTTGGCAGCCCTAAAAAGAATACTAAGATATGTTAAGGGCACCCTAAATGTAGGGATTTGGTATCCTAGGACCTCAACCTTTGACTTGTCAGGATACTCGGATTCTGATTACGCTGGTTGTAAATTAGATAGAAAGAGCACAAGTGCAAGCTGTCAACTGTTAGGAAATAGTCTAGTAAGTTGGTGCAGCAGAAAACAACACTGTGTAGCTCTATCCACAACTGAAGCTGAGTATGTAGCTTTAGGAGAGAGTGTAGCACAACTCTTATGGATGATGCATACCCTCAAAGACTTCCAGCTTAACTACACTCAAACTCAGGTCTACATTGATAATATAAGCTCAATTAACCAAACTAAGAATCCAATCCAACACTCCAGAACTAAACACATAGAAGTCAAACACCACTTTGTAAGAGATCACGTAGCCAGGGGTGAGATAGTCCTTAAGCATGTAGACTCTAAATCTAACTTAGCTGACATATTCACCAATGTTGGGTTTTTCGGGCCGCGAAAACCGCCTTTTCGCGTCGCGGAAACCCCGAGAACCCAAAGCCATGGATCTCGTGCGAAGAAAAATTTCGAAACAAAAATCACGTATTCATTTCATACTCAAAACTCGATCTACTCTTAGATCTAAAGAGGGATAAACCATTTTACCTTTGGCGCGTGCCCCGCTTAATCCCGCTCGCTCCTTTTGGATGTCGGATCTCTAGGACGTCAAGTACCGTCCCTCTAGAAGTATCCACGCGAACAAAGTGGATGGAGGAAACCCTTTAGGTGTGCTAGCACCTTTCAAGGGTTCGGCCAAGAGGAGAAGAAGAAGAAGAGCTCCAACACTTGGAGGAGGAAGAAGAGAAGACACACCCCGAGAAAAATGGAACAAAACATTGTTTTGTTCTCTCATTGTGGCCGGCCACATAATGGCCATTAATGGCCATTAAGTGGCCTGCCATAACCCCCTTTCAATTTGAATTCAAATTCAAATGGGGGGTTACAACCTTTGGAGATGATGTGGAGCATCATCATTGGTCAAATACCAAGCCAAGTCATCACTTGGTCAAGTCAAGGTGAGGTGGTCTTTTGGTCAAGTCAAACTTGCCTTTTATGGACTTTCCATATTTAGTCAAGTCAAACTTGACTCCATTTCTTCTCCCATGTCAAGTCTAACTTGAAGTGGAACCAAGTCAAGTCAAACTTGATTTGGATTTGGGTCAAGTCAAACTTGCCTTTTATGGACTTTCCATATTTAGTCAAGTCAAACTTGACTCCATTTCTTCTCCCATGTCAAGTCTAACTTGAAGTGGAACCAAGTCAAGTCAAACTTGATTTGGATTTGGGTCAAGTCAAACTTGCCTTTTATGGACTTTCCATATTTAGCCAAGTCGAACTTGACTTCATTTTTTTTTCTCCATCTATTTGTTCTTTGCGTGTGACCCTATAGGTTCTTGTAACGTTGGCAATGCTTCTAACCTCTTAGAAACATAAGCAATGAGCGGTATCTAGCAACACATCATTGCTACCCAAGTTACAAGAATGTTGAGATCCAACATCACCAATGTGACTACTAATTATGACTTTCATAATATGTGACAATGTCCTTCTATCGTCGATATCTAGATTGATCTTCTATGAAGCATAGACCGTGTCATCCTCCAATCAATCTATGTGTCTTGAACTCCAAGTAGACTCACTATAATCAAATAAGCTCAATATCTCATATTGCCTTATTTGGGCATGACCATGCACTTAGTGATCTCACTCTATCAAGACTATGATATCTCTCCCGTCATATAGGAGGGATAGATCCCATCTACATCACTCACATCCCTCCGTATAATTTGTTACATACCCAGTAATCGCCTTTATAGTCCACCCAGTTACGGGTGACGTTTGACGAAACCAAAGTACATAACTCCTTATGTAGGGAACTATGGTGACTTCAGGTCTAAGGACTAATAGTTATACTAATAGTCACATGAGAAAGTATATGACACTCATATAACGATCCATGATACTTTCTCATGGTGGGTCATTCAGTATACATTCTCCAATGCATACTCATGTGTCAACTTGATATCTCATATCCATGACTTGTGAGATCAAGTCATCGTGTTGACCTACATGCTAGTCTCTATGCATTAACATTGTCCCTGAATGTTAATACTTGACTAGGAATAATTAAGAGTAGTGTTCTCTATATCATCTCACTATCGATTCAACCAATCGATTGATATAGATATGAACCTACTACCAAGGACGTTATTACACTTAGTTATTTGGCACCAATACAAGTAAGTATAATAACCATAATCAAATGCCTTTATATATATATATATGAAATATGATACAATGAGTCCATACAACAACCATCACATGATTGGCTCTAGGGCTCTCACTAACAACCAAACCCCTACCTGAGTCTGAATTCGGCTCACTAAGAAGGCAGTTAGGATTATGCTTGGTAGAATAGGTTTACTCTACTTCTGTTTTTAAACCTGCTTTACTTGATTTTCAAAATCACTATTGCAATTAAAATATATATATATAATTTTTTTTGTTTTTTTTTTGTTTCGACTTAGTTTTTATTTAAAACTACCACCTTCAAAACTAGGGTTTTTCTTCGCAAATGGACTTAGCCTAGGCCCTAACCCTAGAAACTACATGCACCTATAGATCTAGAAGTCAGCATCTCACAAGCACCTTAGGGTACTTTTGATTGATAACCTAGAATGGGTTGTAAGTCAGTGCATCTGCAGTAATTAGGGTACTAAATACAAATTGAACAGTAATCAAGTTAAGTGTCAAGCTTAGAAAATATAACTTGAACACAACACTTAACTTGACTAACCCTAGCGAAAACTACTGTCTATAACAGTTAGTAAGTAGCTAATTGGGGTAGACAGGACCCGACAGAAATAAGTCAAATTGATTTGGTTCAGCTTATATCTTGAATTGGTTCAGTACAGCACATTATTCTTTTGCTATATTCTTATGCAATTTTTGCTATATTACTTTGTTTTTTTGATATATGGCAAAGGGGGAGAGATTGGAAAGGAGAGAAGGTTTAAAAAATTTTCAAAATTCAAAATTTTCTTTATCCTTTCTTCAAAAAGTACTTAATCTAAGTTGCCTTCAAAACTATTTTTTTAAACTGTTTCAAATTACTTAATCTAAGTTGCTTTCAAATTTTTTTTAAAAACGGTGTCTAAGTACTTGACCTAAGTTGATTTCAAAATTGTTGTTAAGTACTTGACCTAAGTTGATTTCAAAATTGTTGTTAAGTACTTGACCCAAGCTGTTTTCAAAAGTGTTTCTAAGTACTTAAACTTAAGCTATGTTCAAAACTTTTTCTAAGTACTTATCTTAAATAGAAAAGTTTTTAAGTAAAAAGTTTCTAAAGTACTAAAGAGATTGAAATTTTTCTTAACTCAAAAATTCCTTTAGTAATAAAAACATTAGAAGATGTTTAGAAAATTTCTACTAAGTTATTGACTTGAAAATTTCTCTAAAGTGTAAAATTTCTAAGTATAAATTTTTTTAAGTGCCCAGCCAAATTTTTTGAAAAATGTTTTCTAAAACTTCTTTTGAAATATGTTCTAAGTGTTGAAAAATCAATTCCATTTTTAGATTGAGAAATTTTTCAAACCTCACGAACCTTTGAAAAACCTAGGGGGAGATTCCTTCCAGGGGGAGGAAACTAAACTGATATTTCATCTGTTTATGATTAACTTAACTTTTTGAACCGGGTTGCCATAAATCAAAAAGAGGGAGATTGTTGGTGCAGGCAGCATCCAAGTCGAACCTGTGTTTTGATATTGGCAAAGGGTTCAAAAGTTAAGTATTATTTATTGTCTAATATGTTACTTGAGTATGCAGATTGAAGTCCTAGCGAAGGACTGCTAGGCACCTAGGGAAGGACTGCTAGGCATCGAAACCCTAAGACCTGGCGAAGGACTGCTGGGCACCTAACGAAGGGCTGCTAGGAGTCGAAGACCTAGCGAAGGACTGCTAGGCACCAGGCAAAGGACTGCTTGGTACCTAAGACCTGGCGAAGGACTGTCGGGCACCTAGCGAAGGGCTGCTAGGAGTCGAAGACCTAGCAAAGGACTGCTAGGCACCAGGCGAAGGACTGCTTGGTACCGAAGACCTGGCGAAGGATTGCTGGGCACCAGGCGAAGGACTGCTTGGTACTGAAGACCTGGCGAAGGACTGCTAGGCACCTAGCGAAGGACTGCTGGGAAAAAGTCCAACTGGAGGAGCCGGTTGGCAACAGGTAAATTCTCCTGAGAGGAGTAGGTGAGGACGCGTTCCCCGTCGAGAACAGTAGGAGTCGGTTTGACCTATGGCTCCATTTTGGAGACCCAAAGTCAGAACCAAGACAGCTACGGCTGTAAAATTCACTAACATTCTTGCTTTGTTTTGTTTGGTACTAAACTTGGATGCAGGACCGAAGGAACGAGTTTCTGCAGCTCAGAACGCCCCAAAGGAGAGGGGCAGCAGCTGGGTTAGGCGCCCGGGAGGTCCCAGGCGCCCAAGGTCAAAGCCAAACAAGAGTTGAGCAAGAAAACACTTCGGAAGCTCACTGGGCCAGGCGCCCCCAAGCTCCCGGGTGCCCCGGATGCCTCGCCCCCTGTGTCCCGGGCGCCCCCGTCAAACCTCGAGCCCAATCCTAGAGGGATAAGGGCTGACCGAGTTTCGGATGTGTTGGATCGAGAGAACCGATAGAGGGGGGGTGAATATCGGAAAGCGTTCGGATTTGAAAAGAGAATGCGTAGCGGAAGATTAAAAACAAAAACACGCAAGCACAGATATTTTTACTTGGTTCGGAGCCTAGGTCGACTCCTACTCCAAGGCCCACGGTTGCTGACCATTTACTGCGGGCAATACTATAATCGCGTAAATAACAATAACAGAAATGGAATTACAATTCAAGTACAGTACTGAAATTGAGCTCTTCTTTTTACCGACGTCCGATGTAGATTACTTTTTCGGAGCAGTAGGACGTCGTCGGCGCTTGTATCTTGAGTCGGGAGGTTGCCGGAGCAGAGCGCGGAAGCCGAAGAGCGTAGAAGCGTTGAAAGAATTCGTTGTACCAAGCCTCGGGGTCGAGGGCCCTTTTATAGGCCCTGGGGGCACCCGTAACGTCGGGGGCGCCCCCCCACATGTCGGCCAATCCTCCTTTCCCTCGGTCAACTTCTGATCCCTTCAAACTCGGGATCACATCTTGACCGGGGCGCCCGGGACGCTGGGGGCGCCCGGGTTGACCGGGTCAAATCTTATGGCTGGCTTCTCTTCGTAGGCTTGCACTGGGGGCGCCCGGGAGCAGCGGGGGTGCCCGGGAGCACGGGGGCGCCCGGGAGATGAGCTGTCGAAGCCTGCCTTTGTTTTGTGTGTTTTATGTTCACCTTGGGGGCGCCCGGGACACTCCGGGCGCCCTGGTCAGCTGTTGCCTCATTCCTTTGAGGCTCTCTGAGCTGCAGACACTCGTTCCTTCGGTCCTGCATCCAGGGTTAGTCCAAAACACCATAAAACAATAAGATGTTAGTTTATACAGCCTTAGCTGTCTTAGTTCTGACTTTGGGTCTCCAAAATGGAGCCCTAGGTCGAACCGACGCCTACTGTTCCCTCGACGGGGAACGCGTCCTCACCTACTCCTCTTGGGAGAATGTACCTGATGCCAACCGCTCCTCTGGTTGGACTTTTGCCTGGCGGTCCTTTGCCAGGTCTTGGATACCGAGCTGTCCTTCGCCCGGTGCCTAGCATTCCTTCGCTAGGGCTTCAGTCCCAAGCTGTCCTTCGCCTGGCACCTAGCAGTCCTTCGCTAGGTCTTTGGATCCTGGCAGTCCTTCGCCAGGTGCCCAACAGTCCTTCTCTAGGTCTTTATATCCTGGCATTCCTTCGCCAGGTGCCTAGCAGTCCTTCCTAGGCTTTTTCCTGCATCCTTCGCCAGGTGCCTAGCAGCCCTTCGCTAGGACTTTGTTTCCTGGCAGTCCTTCGCCAGGTGCCTAGCAGTCCTTCGCTAGGACTTTGTTTCTGCACACTCAAGTAACTTTATTAGATCACAAATAAACTTAACTTTGAATCATTTGCCAATATCAAAACAAGGTTCGATATGGTGCTTCATGCACCAACAATCTCCCCCTTTTTGATTTATGACAACACGATTCAAAGTTAAGTAAAAATTACAACAGTTTAAGCAAGAAGGTTAAGACCAATAAAACATAGCAATTCTGAACAGTCTAAAACCATTGTAATTTGAACAGGAAAAAATTTTCTCATACTCCCCCTGAATCATTGACTTAACACTTAACTTTGACTCATCCTCCCCCTTTGACATATATCAAAAGCAAACATGGGTGAACAAGGTAAAGTAAAAAAGTTTTTGCAAACCTAAATTTTGTTACAAAACTTTTACTTGGCTTTGCAAAAAGAATTTTACTTAGGCAAAATTTTGAAGCTAAATTTTGTTATAAAATACTTTGTGTATTTTGAAATACACAAATCTTTAAAAAATTTCTAGACAAGTTTTTTTTAAAAAAAAAAACTTTACTTAGAACCATTTGTCAAAATTTTCAAAGAGTTTTTGCTCAGACAAATTTACTAAGAAAAATTTTACTTAGAAAAAAAACATGTACTTAAAAACATTTGAAACATTTAGACATACTTAAAAAAATTTTGAAGCACTAGAAATACTTGAAAGCACTTGAAGTAGTTTAAAAATGTGTGTATCAGACATTTTTAAAGTACTTTACAAAATTCTTAGACCAATTTTAAAACACTTAGAAATACTTAGTTTTTTGTGAAAATGAGATAAAAAAATTTCTCTCTCTTTTCTATTTCTCTCCCCCTTAGCCATATATCAATAAGGAGGTTTTGAAAGAAGATTTAATAAATAAATGTGTGTATCAGAGTTTATGAGCTTTGAAAATAAAAATACTTGTTATAATTCTGAAAGTATAGCAAGTAGCTTAAATTGTACCAATGAAAACTCCACTTTGAAAAGTATTGTGAATTTAAAAAAATATTTTGTATTTGTTGACAAGTTTTTAGAAAATTCACGTACTTAGAATACTATTGCCTTAGAAAAGTATTAGTACTCTTTGAAAACATTATATTTTGAAAAATAGAAGTACTTTTGAAAGATATTATGTAATTTTTGAAAAATATAAGTATTTTTTTTAAAAAAAATATGCATTTTTGAAAAATATGCAAGTACTTAAAAAAACAGATTGAGCCTTTTTGGAAAGTCTAGGTATTATTTTTGAAAACTATTACACTTTGAAAAATATAAATAATTTCTGAAAAGTATTATGCATTTTGAAAACATAATATTTTACTTGACTAGGTTTCTTTTCCAGTCTGACACAATCCTAGGAAACCTTGTTAGCTACAAGGACATTTTCCTAAGTGTCCTAGAAATTCTCAAGACTCAAGCAAATATTATTTCTAAGCAGAATTTTGATAATCCAAAATGATAGTACTTTGAAAATATATGCTAGTACATTTTGAAAAATGTGTGAACTTTTGAAGACACAATATTTTACTTGACTTGGTTTATCATTCAGTCTGACACAATCACAGGAAACCTTGTTGACTAAAAGGACATTTTCCTAAGTGTCCTGGAAATTTCTCCAACCCAACTAAATATTATTTCAAAGATAATTTCATAAGCCACAAAAATTTTGAAAAATAAAATAATAGTATTTTGAAAAAAAATTATTTAAGTTTTCAAAAGGATTTTAAACGTGCAGTGCATGAAAACATATAATTTTGAAAATGTTCAATAATTCTTTTAATTTGATCTCCCCCTAAACTTGATCCAGTCCTAGGAAGCTTGTTGACTACAAGCGATCTTCCTCTGAGTTTTAGGGTTTGATTTAAATTATAAGAATTATTTAATAACTTCAAAACAAATAATTACCAAAAGAAATTTCAGAAATTCTTCTTTTGACTCAAACTCCCCCTAAATTTTACACATCCTAGGAGTCCTTGTAGATCATGAAGTGGACCTTCCTCTGTGTCTTTAGGGTTTATTAAAATCAAAAGAAACAATTTTGAACAACCTTCTGAGTATGATAACTTTCAAGGAGATAAATTTGAAAACATAACTTGAAATGTTAGCACAGTTTTCGAAAAACATTTTAAAATGATGATAATTTTCAAACAGATAGTAGTATACGAAGGTTTTTGAATCAATTTTTGAAAACCTTATTTTGAGATGATAATAGGTTTTAGAGCATAAGGTTTTTTTTTTTTGAAAAATTTGAAGTTTTCGAAAAAGATTAAGAAGAACTCCCCCTGTATCCGACACAGTCTGTCTTTTATCTAAGTTCCTTAAGGAACTTCAGTGTTGACCAGGTTGACTAGGGTTTGACTATGTTGACCAAGGTTAGCTCAGTTTACTAAGTTTGACCGATTAATAACTAAATCAAACAGGCCTTAGATTCTATCTAAAATGTTTCTATTGTGATATTTAACATGAAATTCACTATTTTGAAAAAATAGGGTACAGTAAACTAAATTAATTTGCAAAATAGAGATAATTTTGAATAACTTTTACACACCTTTTTATTTAAAAGGATAGTGAATTATGCTTTTAGGTCCTAGATGTCTCACCCAGTTCTACGTGATCAAGCATGTTAACCTTATGGGTTCTATGAGACAAATTTTAGTAGAAATAAGAAGTTATTTTGAAAAATCATGATTAATTTTGAAAAAGTTAAATTAATTTTGAAAAGCAATTGGTTTTGAATTTATTTTGAAAAAGAGTGTTTGAATCTACGATCAATTGAAATTTGTGTTAGATTTGAATTTGACAAGAAGTAACTTGAATTTGAATTTCAAAAATTGGCTTCCAGGTCTTGGCGAGGCACTAGGCCTTCTTTGGCCGTAGCCTTATTGGATCATCAACCCTTTCCTTGACAAAGCCTTTTAGTGAAATTTCATTTTCAAAATTACTTTTTGAAAAATTCTGGTCTAACTAGTTTGGGTCTTGGATCGGTAGCTTCGGCTAGTTCCACCATAAAGGTTTCCCTAACGTACTATCATCTCACCTCCACCCAATACTATGTTGTTCAAAATTCAGTTAAACCATTTTAGTCCTTAATCGAACCAGTCTTAATTTTAAGCAAAAAAAATAAAAAGCAACATACAATTAAAGCAAACAAGAAGAAAATGATCTAAGTTACATCATAATCGAAATAAAACTTTGGTTTTTTAAAATCAGCATAGTTGTGAATTAAATTTTCTAACGTATTAACCTTAACTAATTTATAAGATTCAATCATATTATTCATGGTAAATAATAGATTTTGAAATACTGTAAATTTACCTCTAAATTTCTTTATGGAGGTCTCCCCCTTGATTTTAGTCATCTTTCTTTTGCTTGATTGTTTCATCAGTAATTTGTAGTGGTCGCGAGTCAACCGGACCAGTTTGGGTCGATCTCCTTCATTGTCTTCTGATTCCGAGTCTGAGTCGGACTCGGGTACAGGTTGAGGCTTCTTCTTTGATGGTTCTCTTGGAGCTTTTCCTGCAATAGAAATTACACCTTCCTCGACCATTACAACATTTGTTTGATTATTTAATTCTAATTTTGAAAAGAATTCAAAATCAGTTACCGTCTCAGTCAATTCGTCGTCTGATTCTGGTTCGACTTTGGATTCGGGTTCAGACTCTGACTCGGCTGTTTATGCTTGGACCGAAAGGGCAAGATAACTTACCTGATCTTCTTCTTCATTTGAGATCTCTTGATGAAGGTTAATCAATTTTTCCCAGATTTCTCTAGCACATCTGCATGGACCTACTAGCTCGAGTTGCTGCTTGGTTAGGCCACATTGTAGGATTGCAGTTGCCCTTGCATCGGTCTCAATTTGGTTGAGGGTGTGTTCATCCAGTTTGTCCCACTCGATTGATGACTCATCTTCTACGGGAAACGAGAATCCCGTTTGGATAATCTTCCATAAGTCCATGTGGGCCTTCAGAAGGGACTCCATTTGACATCTCCAAAACGTGAAGTTCTCGCCGGAGAATAGCGGTGGACGTGCACTGTTCCACTCTTGGTTGGTCATTTAATATAAACCTTGCACACAAACAAAATAAAAAATGTACCAAGACTTGGTCTTGGATTAGTAGTGTGGGAGAGAAAAGATATAGCCCAACAAAAATATTGCACGAATTTCGAGGTAAAATAATAATAAAAAAATTATGACAAATTTTTGAAAATGTTGATTTTATTACTTCTGATTAATGATGAAAAAGTAAGAGTCAATGTTTAAAAAAAACTTTGCTCGAATTAGGGTAGCACGAGTTTGGGAAAAAAAATATTAAAATAATAATAAAAAAATTTATGATAACTTTTCAAAAGTTGATCGTTTTAACAATTCTAACTTATGGTGAAAAAATGAGAATTCAAAATTGAAAAAGGCGAAAAAGATATTTTTATTTTAAAATAAAAGGCGAAAAAGATCGAGTGGTGTTGATTAACTAGAAAGAAAAGAAATAAGATTAAAAATTTTGTAAATCCGAAAAACTTTCAAACTGGTGGTTGCACCAAGTTTGAACTACCCCGCTCTGATACCACTTGTTGGATCGAGAGAACCGATAGAGGGGGTGAATATCGGAAAGTGTTCGGATTTGAAAAGAGAATGCGTAGCGGAAGATTAAAAACAAAAACACGCAAGCACAGATATTTTTACTTGGTTCGGAGCCTAGGTCGACTCCTACTCCAAGGCCCACGGTCGCTGACCGTTTACTGCGGGCAATACTATAATCGCGTAAATAACAGTTACAGAAATGGAATTACAATTCAAGTACAGTACTAAAATTGAGGTCATCTTTTTACCGACGTCCGATGTAGATTACTTTTTCGGAGAAGTAGAACGTCGTCAGCGCTTGTATCTTGAGTCGGGAGGTTGCCGGAGCAGAGCGCGGAAGCCGAAGAGCGTAGAAGCGTTGAAAGAATTCGTTGTACCAAGCCTTGGGGTCGAGGGCCCTTTTATAGGCCCTGGGGGAGCCGAGAACGTCGGGGGCGCCCCCCCCCCCCACATGTCGGTCGATCCGCCTTTCCCTCAGTCAACTTCTGATCCCTTCAAACTCGGGATCACATCTTGACCGGGGCGCCCGGGATGCTGGGGGCGCCCGGGTTGACCGGGTCAAATCTTATGGCTGGCTTCTCATCGTAGGCTTGCACTGGGGGCGCCCGGAGCGCTGGGGGCGCCCGGGAGCAGCGGGGGCGCCCGGGAGCACGAGGCCGCCCGGGAGCACGGGGGCGCCCGGGAGATGAGCTGTCGAAGCCTGCCTTTGTTTTGTGTGTTTTGTGTTCACCTTGGGGGCGCCCGGGACACTCCGGGCGCCCTGGTCAGCTGTTGCCTCATTCCTTTGAGGCTCTCTGAGCTGCAGACACTCGTTTCTTCGGTCCTGCATCCAGGGTTAGTCCATAACACCATAAAACAATAAGATGTTAGTTTATACAGCCTTAGCTGTCTTGGTTCTGACTTTGGGTCTCCAAAATGGAGCCCTAGGTCGAACCGACGCCTACTGTTCCCTCGACGGGGAACGCGTCCTCACCTACTCCTCTCGGGAGAATGTACCTAATGCCAACCGCTCCTCTGGTTGGACTTTTGCCTGGCGGTCCTTTGCCAGGTCTTGGATACCGAGCTGTCCTTCGCCCGGTGCCTAGCATTCCTTCACTAGGGCTTCAGTCCCAAGCTGTCCTTCGCCTAGCGCCTAGCAGTCCTTCGCTAGGTCTTTGGATCCTTGCAGTCCTTCGCCAGGTGCCCAACAGTCCTTTGCTAGGTCTTTATATCATGGCATTCTTTTGCCAGGTGCCTAGTAGTCCTTCGCTAGGGCTTTGTTTCCTGGCAGTCCTTCGCCAGGTGCCTAGCAGCCCTTCGCTAGGACTTTGTTTCCTGGCAGTCCTTCGCCAGGTGCCTAGCAGTCCTTCGCTAGACTTTGTTTCCTGGCAGTCCTTCGCCAGGTAACTTTATNATGTTTTATAAAAACAATAATTAACTTAACTCTTAACTTTGACCTTTCCTCCCCCTTTGACATATATCAAAACAAACATGGGTGAACAAGGTATCTAATAGGGATTTTTGAGTTTTTCTAAGTGCTTCATGTTTTTGACAAAGTGTTTTTCAAAAATAGAGTAAAAGCATTTTTAAAACATTTTACACTTAGATAATTTTCCATTATGAAAGGTTTTGCAAGCATAAATTTTGTTAAATAACTTTTACTTGGCTTTGCAAAAAGAATTTTACTTAGGCAAAATTTTAAAGCCAAATTTCCCTAACAAATGGTTCAACTTTGAGAATTGGGAGAAAATTTGTTTTAAAAGACTTTGTTTGGAAATACGTTGTGTATTTTGAAAAACAAAATCTTTAAAAAAATTCTAGACAAGTTTTTTTAAAAAAAAATCTTTATTTAGAACCATTTGTCAAAATTTTCAAAAAGTTTTTGCTCAGACAAATTTACTAAGAAAGATTTTACTTAGAAAAGAAACATGTACTTAAAAACATTTGAAACATTTAGACATACTTGAAAGCACTTGAAGTAGTTTGTGATTTTAACAACACTTGGCACTTAAAAACAATTTGAAGTACTTAGAAATTTTTAAAGTACTTTTAAAAAATTCTTAGACCAATTTTAAAGCACTTAGAAATACTTAGCTTTTTGTGAAAACGAGATAAAAAATTTCTCTCTCTTTTCTATTTCTCTCCCCCTTGGCCATATATTAATAAGGAGGTTTTGAAAGAAGATTTAAGAAAGAAATGTGTGTATCAGAGTTTATAAGCTTTTAAAATAAAAATACTTGTTATAATTCTGAAAGTATAGCAAGTAGCTTAAATTGTACCAATGAAAACTCCACTTTGAAAAGTATTGAGAAAAAAAATATTTTGTATTTGTAGGCAAGTTTTTAGAAAATTCACGTACTTAGAATACTATTGCCTTAGAAAAGTATTAGTACTTTTTGAAAACATTATATTTTGAAAAATAGAAGTACTTTTGAAAGATAATATGCAATTTTTGAAAAATATAAGTACTTTTTTTAAAAAAAAACAAATTGATCCTTTTTGGAACGTCTAAGTACTATTTTTGAAAAACTATTAGACTTTGAAAAATATAAATAATTTTTTAAAAAAAGTATTATGCATTTTGAAAACATAATATTTTACTTGACTAGGTTTCTTTTCCAGTCTGACACAATCCTAGGAAACTTTGTTGACTACAAGGACATTTTGCTAAGTGTCCTGGAAATTTCTCCAGCCCAAGTAAATATTATTTCAAACATAATTTCATAAGCCATAAGAATTTTGAAAAGTAAAATAATGGTATTTTGAAAGAAAAATTATATAAGTTCTCAAAAAGATTTTAAACGTGCAGTGCATGAAAATATCTAATTTTGAAAATGTTCATTAATTCTTTTAATTTGATCTCCCCCTAAACATGACCCAATCCTTGGAAGCTTGTTGACTACAAGCGATCTTCCTCTGAGTTTTAAGGTTTGATTTAAATTATAAGAATTATCTAATAACTTCAAAACAAATAATTACAAAAAAAATATTTCAGAAATTCTTTTTTTGACTCAAACTCCCCCTAAATTTGACACATCCTAGGAGTCCTTGTAGATCATGAAGTGGACCTTCCTCTGTGTCTTTAGGGTTTATTACAATCAAAAGAATAATTTTGAACAATCTTCTGAGTATGATAACTTTCAAGATAACTTTTTGAAAATATAACTTGAAATGATAGCACATGATGATAATTTTTCAACGAGATAGTAATATCAAGGGTTTTGAATAAGTTTTAAAGCATAAGGTTTTTGAAAAATCTAAATTTTTCGAAAAAGATTAAGAAGAACTCCCCCTGTATCCGACACAGTCTGTCATTTATCTAAGTTTCTTAAGGGATTTCAGTGTTGACCAGGTTGACTAGGGTTTGACTATGTTGACCAAGGTTAACTCAGTTTACTAAGTTTGACCGATTAATAACTAAATCAAACAAGCCTTAGATTCTATCTAAAATGTGTCTATTGTGATATTTAACATGAAATTTACTATTTTTAAAAAAATAGGGTACAATAAACTAAATTAATTTGCAAAATAGAGATAATTTTGAATAACTTTTTCACACCTTTTTATTTAAAAGGATAGTGAATTATACTTTTAGGTCCTAGATGTCTCACCCAGTTCTACGTGATCAAGCATGTTAACCTTATTGGTTTTATGAGATAAATTTCAGTAGAAATAAGAGGTTATTTTGAAAAATCATGATTAATTTTGAAAAAGTTAAATTAATTTTGAAAAGCAATTGGTTTTGAATTTATTTTGAAAAAGAGTGTTTGAATCTACGATCAATTGAAATTTGTGTTAGATTTGAATTTAACAAGAAGTAACTTGAATTTGAATTTCAAAAATTGGCTTCCAGGTCTTGGCGAGGCACTAGGCCTTCTTTGGTCGTAGCCTTATTGGATCATCAACCCTTTCCTTGACAAAGCCTTTTAGTGAAATTTCATTTTCAAAATTACTTTTTGAAAAATTCTGGTTTAACTAGTTTGGGTCTTGGATCGGTAGCTTCGGCTAGTTTCACCAGTCTAAAGAGACCAAGTAGAGTATACTTGACCTTATTAGAATTGGCTTCCCTAACGTACTATCATCTCACCTCCACCCAATACTATGTTGCTCAAATTTCAGTTAAACCATTTTAGTCCTTAATCTAACCAGTCCTAATTCTAAGCAAAAATAAATAAAAAGCAACATACAATTAAAGCAAACAAGAAAAAAATGATCTAAGTTACATCATAATCGAAATAAAACTTTGGTTTTTTAAAATCAGCATAGTTGTGAATTAAATTTTCTAACGTATTAACCTTAACTAATTTATAAGATTCAATCATATTATTCATGGTAAATAATGGATTTTGAAATATTATAAATTTACCTCTAAATTTCTTTATGGAGGTCTCCCCCTTGATTTTAGCCATCTTTCTTTTGATTGATTGTTATTTCGGCATTTTGTAGTGGTCGTGAGCCATCCGGACCAGCTTCCGATGATCCCCTTCTTCGTCGTCAGATTCTGAGTCTGAGTTGGACTCAGGTATTGGTTGAGGCCTCTTCTTGGGTAGTTCTCCTAGAGCTTTCCCTGCACTAGAAATTACACCTTCCTCGACCATTACAGTATCTGTTTGATTACTTAATTGTAATTCAAAAAAAGATTCGAAATTGGTTACCATTTTTGTCTCAGTCAATTCATCTTCTGACTCTGGTTTGGATTCGGGTTCAGACTCTGACTCGGCTGTTTGGGCTTGGATCGAGAGTGCAAGACAGCTTACTTGATCTTCTTCTTCTTCGTTCGATTCCTCTGATGATTCGGACAACAAACCTTCTGAGCCCTCGATGTTGTAAGTCTCTTCATGTAGGTTAATCAGTTTTTCCCACATCTCTTTAGCACATTCGAATGGTCCAATCTGCTTGAATACTTCTTATGTTAGGCCGCATTGTAGGATTGCAGTCGCCTTAGCATCTGTCTCGATCATGTTGAGTGTTGGTTCATCCAATTTGTCCCAGGCGAGTGCTATCCCATCTTCTGTGGGGAATCTAAACCCTATTTGGATTATCATCCATAGATCTAGATGGACCTTTAGGTGGGATTCCATTAGACCCTTCCAGGTTTTGAAGTTCTCGTCAGAGAAGAGTGGTGGACGGGCACTGTTCCATTCTTGGTTGGCTATTTGTTTTAAACCTTGTACACAAGAGAAATACAAAAATGTACCAAGACTTGGTCTTGGATTAGTAGTGCGGGAGAAGAAAGAAAAATAACCCAATATAAATATTGCATGAATTTCGAGGTAAGATATTAAAATAATAATAAAAAATTTATGACAAATTTTTGTAAATATTAGCTTTATCAATTTTGATTAATGATGAAATAGTAAGAATTCAATGTTTGGGAAAAATTTGCTTGATTTAAGGTAACACGAATTTTGAGAAAAAAATATTAAAATAATAAAAAAGTTTATGTCAAATTTTCAAAAATTGATCGTTTTATTAATTCTGACTTATGGTGAAAAAATGAAAATTCAAAATTGAAAAAAGCGTAAGAATATTTTAAACACACCTACAGATATTATTTATTTGAAATAAAGATCGAGTGGTGTTGCACCAACCTCGATTAACAAGAAAGAAAAGAAATAAGATTAAAAATTTTGTAAATCCGAAAAAAAAACTCTCAAATTGGTGGTTGCACCAAATTTGAGCTACCCCGCTCTGATACCACTTGTTGGATCAAGAGAACCGATAGAGGGGGGGTGAATATCGGAAAGCGTTCGGATTTTAGAATTAGAGAAATTACGCAGCGGAAATTAAAAACAAACAAACGCAAATACAGGTAGTTTTACTTGGTTCGGAGCCTAGGTCGACTCCTACTCCAAGGCCCACGGTCGTTGACCGTTTACTGTGGGCAATACTATAATCGCGCAAATCAATTTACAGAAGATGATTACAATAAAGGTGCAGTAAGAAAAAGACAACTCTTCGTTACCGACGTCCGGTGTAGAATCTATTTTGAAGCAGAGGGACGTCGTCGGCGCTTGTATCTCGAGTCGGAAGGTTTCCGGAGCAGAGCGCGGGAGTAGAAGAGCGTGAATGCGTTTGAAAGCTTGTCTATACTGAAGCCTGGGCGTTGGGTGCTATTTATAGCACCTCGGGGCGCCCCCCACGTGTCACGTGATCCGAGCTTCGCTCGGTCAACCTCTATCCCACCCAAATAGGGCTGAGGTTTGACACTGGGGGCGCCCGGGACGCAGGGGGCGCCCTGGTTGACTCCTTCAGCGCGGGCTTCTCGGCTGGATAAGGGTAATCGGCTTCGCTGGCTTAGGCGTGGGGCGCCCTGGGCATCCGGGGCGCCCTGGGTACTGAGGGCGCCCCGGCCAGTAAGCAGCCGAAGCACTTGTTGCTTCGCTTGTTTTGTGTTGGCCTTGGGGGCGCCCGGGACACTGAGGGCGCCCTGCTCATCTACTTGCCTCTCTCCTTTGGACATTCTGAGCTGCAGACACACGTTCCTTCGGTCCTGCATCCAGGGTTAGTCCAAAACAATATGAAGCAATAGAGTATTATGTTTATACAGCCTTAGCTGTCTTGGTTCTGACTTTGGGTCTCCCAAATGGAGCCCTAGGTCGAACCGACGCCTACTGTTCCCTCGACGGGGAACGCGCCCTCACCTACTCCTCTCGGGAGAATTTACCTGATGCCAACCGGTTCCTCCGGTTAGACTTTTGCCTAGCGGTCCTTCGCCAGGTCTTAGATACCAAGCTGTCCTTCGCCCGGTGCCTAGCATTCCTTCGCCAGGTCTTCAGTCCCAAGCTGTTCTTCGCCTGGTGCCTAGCAGTCCTTCGCTAGGTCTTCAGTCCCAAGCTGTCCTTCGCCTGGTGCCTAGCAGTCCTTCGCTAGGGCTTTGTATCTTGGCATTCCTTCGCCAGGTGCCTAACATTCCTTCGCTAGGTCTTTGTATCCTGGCATTCCTTCGCCATGTGCCTAGCAGCCCTTCGCTAGGACTTTGTTTCCTAGCAGTCCTTCACCAGGTGCCTAGCAGCCCTTCGCTAGGACTTTTCCTGTACACTTGAGTAACATTGTTAGATCACAAATAAACCTAACTTTGAATCCTTTGCCAATATCAAAACAAGGTTCGATATGGTGCTTCCTGCACCAACACTCTCATCCAACAGTTGTAATCGAAACAGAACCCTTACCTCAACTCCTTGGAGAATCGAAGCCAAGTCGTGGCCAGAAGTTAGCCAATTCGAACTCCTAGTGGAAACATCAGTAGAACACCACAAGCCTCAACCCTTGTTGAGGAAACAACTCCAAGCCATCGACCTGATACTCCGCCGGCCAAAACCCTGGATCAACCCCCAAGCGGAAAGACAAGTCTCGAATCAGTGATGACATCAACCCAATTACCTCGATTCACAGAATCCCAGACTTATTGAACCTTAACACACCTCCGGTGGGGCTCCGATAGCACGATGAACTCGTCAACCTCGCATGGAGGAGAGGGCTTGTCGTTAGCCGCTCGCTGAGGGAAACGGGCGTCGGGCTGTGGAGTGGAGGTTAGGAGACGAAGGGAGTTGATCGGTGGCAAGGCAGGTGGTCACACCGACGGTGCGCAAGGAAGAGGCGTCGGCGTCGTTGAGCGAGAAGAAAAGGGTCGGCGCGCTGGTTTGCTAGGGCACGCGAAAGGAATGAAGGAGAGGTGAAGTGATTGGCGTGAGTGTTTCGACCGAATGGAAATTAGGTCAAGGTATAAGTTGGCTCATTTGCATTTAGGTCCGCCAAGTTTGGGCTTCTGCAATCAAATCCCTAGGGTTTAGAATTACTTATACATTAAACCCTTAAACTTCGTCCCAGAGCCCGGAAAATTCTAGAACCTTTCCGAATTTTTTTTTTCTGGAGTGAAATAAAAGTGTCGGATTTAACACCTAGACCTACCCACCTTCCTAGGCATATGTCTCCGCTTCTTGGGATTTTTGCCTTGAACCTCAGGTCCAAAGGTCTTGAATTTATCATGATGCATGACTTTCCTAGGGTTTTGATCTACAATATTAACCATACTCCTATTATGATATTTAAATCCAAAATTATGCATGTGTAAATAATTATCATTATTTCTAGCATGCATGAAAGAATTTAAATTAACCCTAAAGTTAGGGATTACCTCCCTTATCCTTGTAGTTCCCCCTTGATGTGAGCCTTTCTTCTTTTCTTCTTTTTCCCATTTTCTTAAATGCTCCATTTTCTTGAGCTCTCCTTTTCATGGACACTTGGTGTGATAATGGCCTAGCTCTCCACAAGTGTAGCACCTAATGTATTTTTTCTCCTTCTTTTCCCTACAACCCATATTAGATTTAAAATGAATCGATTCGAGTTTAGGGTTTACCTCCTTCTTACCCAATGGACACTTGTCGTTGTAGTGCCCCTTCTTGTTGCATCCAAAGCAAATGATGTGATCTTTTATTCTTGCTTTGGTGGAGGTAGGAGCTTCTTCTTGACCCTGTATTGAAGTGGGTCTCTCCTCCCCCTCAATCCTTGAAGTGGAGACCTCTTCTTCTTTCCTTGATGTAGTTGATGATCTTTCACTCTCTAGTGCCACTTCACTTGATGAGATGGTCAACTCTTTTTCCTCTTCCTCCTCTTGGATCATTGAACTTATTTCCTTTAGCTCTTCCACTATTTGAGCTTGTATAGGATTCTCATGAAATGCCACCAACTTGTTCCATATCTCATGTGCATTTTGATATTTTCCTACATCACTAATTACATTGTTAGGCAAAATATTAAGTAAAATTTCAATTACCTTTTCATTTGCCTTAGATTGGGCTTGTTGCTCCTTGGTCCAATATCTAGGTCGAAGCTTTTTCCCATGCTTTTCTCTTGGAATTCCGAATGGTTCTTCTAGCATCACCATACACTCCTAATCCATTCCAAACCAAGTCTTCATTCTTGTCCTCCAATAGTCAAAATCTTCATGATCATAAGGAGGTGGAATGTTGATGTCATCACCCAACTTGTCTTCCATCATCATTTCTTCTAGTTTGTGCTCTCTCGGCGGTTAGTCTATAGATGAGCGACCTTCGCTTTGATACCACTTGTTAGGACCGTGATCATTTGCTAAGGGGGTGAATAGCAATTTCTTCGATTCGTTCTTCCTATAGTGTTAGCATGCGCAAGCGGAAATAATAATAACACAAATAACGAATGCTAACACCAAACCTTTTACATGGTTTGGAGATGACGCTCCTACTCCATGGCTATCTGTAAGGTGGACGATCCCTTTATCCTTCGGTGGATCACTCCCCGGATGCCCTCTGGCTAGCTTGTGTAGCTCCTTGTGGGTGGAGAAACCTCGCCATCATCCCGGACACACTTCTGAGCAACTAAGACTACTAATGAGCTCTAACCAAGCTCATTTCGTCAACTCCCTTCAGCCAAACCGAGCTCTCTTAAATAGTGCTCTTGGCTGAAAATAGAAGCTACCAGTCGACTTCCCCCAGGGTAGTCGACTGATCCCACCCCAACTATTAGCCAACGGTTAACTCAACGGCTTGTTTTTCAGGTTTACCAGTTGACTAGTCCTGGACCAGTCGACTGATGTTTTGGTGAGTTCGAGTCCTCTGCTGACAGTCGACTGATCCATTCCCAGTCGACAGTCGACTGCCCAGCTTACAAAAACACTCTTCCTCACTCCTAAGATCCTCCTTCACGTGTGCCTTCAAGTACACTCCCTTGGCTTGCCCCTTGAAGTCCTCTTCCACCGGTTATCATCCCTCAGATGCGCACACAAGCCCTCGGCTTGCCTCCATGCCACCATTCACATGTGCCCTTTGAAATCCACTTCCTGGCTCACCCTTGGAGTCCTCTTCCCTCGGCTCTCGTCCCTCGGATGTGCCCTCCATGTGTGACTCACTAAGTCCTGCAAACCCAATCACACATATCAAATAACAAGAGTAAACCTAACTTAAACCCTTTGCTCAAACATCAAAACACATGGTCATTCCAGACCGTAGATTGCCCCAACACCTTTTTCCTATCTAGTCATTCTAAGTTAAGCACAAAAGTAAACATGAATGACATGACAAATATATATGAAAAAATAAATAGATGCATGAGCATGATAGTTGTGCATGTATCAATCAAGTTAAATCATTTTAATTAGATTTCTAATAAAGTATCAAATTCTCAATTTGATATAGAACGTGTGAACCCGTGAATATGTCAACCCACTTTAACATATTTATTATTATTAAGTTGAATATTTTAGTTGGGTAGGATTTTATTTAGTTTCATAATTGAAGGTAATTACTTTGAATTTTAGTTCATGGATTTTATATAAATTTTGAAATTTGAATTAAGGATTGAGTTTGTTATTAAGGTTGAATTGTTAATAATTAATTAAGGTTTAAGAATTGATTAAGATTTAAGTTTTTAAAAATTGATTAAGATTTATGTTGTTAAGAATTAATTAAGTTGATAAGATTTAAGTTGTCAAGAATTATTAAAAATTTAAGAATTAATTAAGATTTAAGTTGTTAAGAATTATTTAAAATTTAAGTTGTTTAGAATTAATTAAAATTTAAGTTATTAAGAATTATTTAAAATTTAAGATTTGAATTATTAATTACGATTTAAAATTTGAATTTAAGATTTGAGTGATTAATTAAGATTTAAAATTAGGATTAAGATTTAAAATTTGGATTTAAGATTTGAGTGATTAATTAAGATTTAAAATTTGGATTAAGATTTGAATAATAATTTTGGGCCTAATTGTATCATTTTCATTAATTCAAAAAATTCTGATTCATCTATTATTTCTTTTGTTTTTAAGTTTTTAATTTTATTTAATATTTCTATTTTATTTGAATTCTTGTAAACCTTCTTAATTATAGCTTCAATTTTAATAAATTCATCTTCATCTTCATCTTCAGAATTATATTCTTCATCATCTTCAGATTTATATTCAGAATTAATAAAAGTTGTATTATTATCTTCAAAATAAGTAAAATAATTTTTAGTGGATTCATTAATTACGGGTTGACTATTATCATCAATATTATCTTCAGAAATATTAATTAAAGCTTCATCACTATCCTTAAAGTTATCAGAATTATCAGAAGAATTATTAATTAAAATTTCATCACTATCCTTAAAGTTATCAGAATTATCAGAAGGATTATAAATTAAAATTTCATCACTATCCTTAGAGTTATCAGAATTATCAGAAAGATTATTACTTAAAATTTCATCACTATCCTTAGAGTTATCAAAATTATCAGAAAGATTATTAATTAAATTTCATCACTATCTTAGAGTTATCAGAATTATCAGAAAGATTATTAATTAAAGTATTATAATTAATTTCAAAAATTGTAGCATTAATATTAAAGATTAAGGAATTAATATTCAATACTTTAATATTGTCAATGTTTGATTTGGATCCATTACTAGCTAATTTATCATGCAATACATTAAGTTTGCTATACAAAAATCTAATTTATCAAAAAAATTGTTATCTAAATTATTAGAAGAATCGCGTAACTGTACAGAAATTTGAAAATTATTACGAAAAGTAACTTTTTCACTTCTTTTATCATGGTCGCATTTCTTGGCATTGTGAATCGAGCCATTTTCAAGTCTGGACACTGGTTCATGTAGTGCCCTTGCTTTTGGCAGTTGAAGCATCGGATATGGCTTTTGTCCCTCTGGACTCCTGGCTCTGGTACCTCCGTTGCCGCCGGTGGTAACATACGAATCTAACGAGTAGGACACTAATTTTTGTAGTGTCCTCTCTCTCTGCACTTGAAATATATTATATGTAATTTAAAAATACACATAATTAAAATTTTACCTTATTAACCCATGGCTCCCCCTAAATTCCTGGCCTTCTTGCTCCTTCGGCGGTGAGTCCGATCAGAGCCACCTGCTCTGATACCAATTGTAGGATCAGTGGCATCGATAGAGGGGGGGGGGGTGAATATCGACTCAAACTTTTTCTTCGAAATTTGTCGTTCGTTTACTCATCTTTCTATCAGAAGAGTTAGTACACAGCGGAATAATAAATAAAGACGAGAAACCACAACACTAACACGCGGGATTTATTTACTTGGTTCCCAACCCCCCCAAGGGTCAGTATGTCCAAGGCCTATGTACTCGGCGTGAGTCCACTAGTGGTATCCTTTCCAGAATTTCCGGAGGTGGAGAAAACCCATCTTACAATTTGAAATACAAGCACAAATATGAAGAATAATTACAATTTGTAAACTAAAAGCAAACCAAACAAAATCGACAATCTCGACCAATCTGGAACTCCGAAGCGTCACACACTTCCTCCTGGAGCATCCATGGTCATAGAGCTTCACCTTGAGCACTTTTTCTTTGCACGGAATGATTAAGTAGACGTGAAACTTGACGTTATGAAGTGAGGGGTCTAAGCCCCTTTTATAGTAGCATCTAGGCCGCCTGATAAGGTATGGGGCGCCTCACAAGTGGTCAAAAGTTGATCCAATCTAGCGAACTCGGCGCATGGATAAAATCCTGCATCCTAGGCGCCCGAGATGAATTAGGCGCCTGACTATATAGGGCGCCTGATACCATTCAGGCGCCCAGAAAGCTCTTCCCGACACCCTATTTTCTTACGTTTGCTCTCCTATCTTGCCTCCAACTCCAGGTACTTGCAAGAAAAAAAAACACACAACAAGCTGACAAATAATCCTATTCCTTAATTGATTGGTTCTGACTTTTGGATTTCACCCTGAAACCCTAGGTCGAACTAACGACTACTGTTCCAATTTCTGAGGATCGCGTCTTTCACCTACTCCAATATGGAGAAGCTACCTTTTGCCACCTGGGACCTCCGGTTGGACTTTTGCTCATCCTCCGAGAACTCGGATCTCGAGACGTTCGACCTCGACCCGTCTCTACTTCTGTCCGTGATCCCCGCTCGACAAAGTCTTCTGCTCGGTCCCCCGGACCAAGACTTTGTGTTTGAACTCCGAGATTCCCGAATCTCGAGGCATCCAACCTTGACTCGTCTCTACTTCTATTCGTAGTCCTTGCTTGTCAAAGACTTCATTGCCCGATCTGTTAGTAGGAGCCCTAGACACAATTATGTGATGATTGACTAGGGACCTTTTGTATCATAGTCTATCATTAATAAAGGCATGTTTGGTTATTATACTTTATATTTGTGCCAAATAACTAAGTATAATAATGTCCTTAGGTAGTAGGTTATTATCTACATCATATTGATTGGTTGAATCGATAGTGAGATGATGTAGACAACACTACACTAAACCATTCCTAGTCAAGCATTAATATTCAAGGACAATATTAATGCATGGAGATTAGCATGTAGGTCAATTGATGACTTGAGCTCACAAGTCATGGATATATGACATCAAATTGGCACATGGGTATATATTAGAGAATGTGTACTGAATTCTGCCTCTCCTTCTTGCTTTGTGAATCTCCTCTTGTGGCTAGAACCACAAAGGCGATTCTTCTCCAAAGCTTGAGAGATCATGTTCGTGTGGATATGCATAGAGGCACGGACACTTGAACATGCAAGAGATCCGACATACCTTGGATAAGCGGGATAAGCGAAGGGTACGCGCCAAACGTATACCTATACGATAGGAATTTATAAATTAACTTTGTATGAGTTTTCTTTCGCATGGATCGCTCGTGGGATCTATTATTTCTGCTGTAATTTTTTAATATTTTTTGTCTATAGATCCCTATAGTGGTATCAAAGCCACTTGCGAAAGATCATACAAAGTTTAGAAAAACTTTTATATGTGATATAGAAGTAGGACATAATTTTGTTATGGATTGTGTAATATATGAGCATTTGTTGAGATATAAAAGTTTGAGTTGATCAAACTAAAAGTCCATAGCATTATCATATGAATATGAAAGTGTGCTATGGACCGATTGTACTCAATAAATTTTATAACCTATTGTTTCGGCTCATGAGCATTTTACAATCATAATAAAAATTGATATCCTAAATAATTTGTGTGTGATTGATGACATTGTGCATGGTTATGGCCTTAATGTTAGGATGTATACTAAAAGCCTTGTTTTTATATAGACATCTATCTTTTGAAATGAGAATCACATGATCACTGTTTGCATATTTATATTAGTTATGTGCATATTGTCTAATACTTTACATTATAGATAACATGGTGTGTGATGTCACACAGAAGATCATGTTATCAGTGTTAGGATGTACACTAAGAGCCTAACCTTTTGTACGAACATCTATATTTTGGAATAAGAATCACATGATCATGATTGCATTTTATATCTGTATATATGTGTGTGCATGTTGTCTAATACTCTACACTGTAGATAACATAGTGTGTGGTATCACACAGAAGATCATGTTATCAGTCCCTTGTAGAGTATAAGCAGAGGCTCACAACCTAGATAGTCTTGGACAAACCGTTGGCATGGTTGTAGTATAATTTGATATGGTCTGTCTTGACCACAGAGTTACACTAGTACACTTTGAGTGTCTTGACCGGATCAACTTTGAGGTGATTCAATTTATACTGACTATATAATTAAATCAGACCTCAAGATATTATTTTGTACATGCTCTTAATCCCGATATAATAACGGGCACATGTACTTAGTATTTATTTCTTTGATTTACCAGTGGACGAGATTTATTCATTAAATTGATAGGCTCGGTAAATTGGAAAATCGTATTATTTGCATGGTGTGCCGTTGATTATAGGAGGAAACCGTGTCCTATTTAGGATGATGATGTCCCCTTGAGAAGCTCATAAAGTTTATCATGTAAACCCTGCAGGTGGACTTAGTTCGGCATGATAATAAGGTTGAGTGGTACTACTCATGGAGTTAGAAGTTAATTAATTAATTGTCAGATTAATTAATTAATTAACAGACATGCGATATCTTAAACACGGGGCGAATTTTGTACAAATAATATATTGGAGCCCATATTTTATTATGGGGTTGGTGAGGTAATTCAATAATGATTTTTTTGTAGATTGGATCATTATTAACGGACCCGGTTTTGTGGCTAAAAATTTTTGTAGCTAAAAACTTTTTGTGGCTAAAAATTTTTGGGGCTAAAAAAATCTGTTAGTGGCCAAGAACCGACTCCTCCTCATGGTCCCTATTGTAGTATATAAATACCTCATGAAGTCTAGACCCAAAATAATAACTTTTTTGGTTTATAAAGCTTCGGTTTAATCTCTTCCTTGGTTTTCTTTCCTTGGTTCTCTCTTGGCCGGTGCCCCTCTCCCCTCTCCCTAGGGTTTCGGCGGCAACACAAAGAAGAGGAAGAGAGCTTCCTCTTCTCTTGATTCTTCCTTCTCCTTCTCAAGAGGTGATGCAATCTTGGAGGTGATTCCTCCTTGGTGGCCGGCGGCACAAAGAAGGAGAAGGTGGTGGTGGCCGGGGGCAAAGAAGAGAAGTGGAGAAGAGGGTCTTTCCTCTTGGAGCTTAGCGCAATTAAGAGAGAAGAGAAGAGTGGTCTAGGCGGCTTCAACTCTTGGTAGATCATCGCCCACACGACGTCCTAGAGGAGGGAGGTCATACAATAGAAGATCAAGAGGTACAAGTTTTGTTTTTGTTCAATTCTTGTTCTTGTTCTTTATTTCTTGCCTTGTCAATGTAGTTAGTTATTTGTTAATTATCTTGGACCCCCATTGTAAATACAAAAACCGGCGATCTTATGTCGTTGTCTTTTCCGTGGCTATCCGATTAGAAGAGTCAAATTGCTTGAACAACAAGTTCTGTTCAAGCGATCGCTCAAGTCGTTAGCACGACAACGAAACGGTTGCTTGGAAGTTTCATTTGTGTCCGGATTAATTTCAATTAATGAAATTTTAATCCAGGAACACGGCAACGGATAGATTCCATGCGCACCATCCAAGGGCCTAAAACCCAACAATCAGTCCCTTGTAAAGTATAAGTAGAGACTCACAACCGAGATGGATTTGGACAAACCATCGGGATAGTTGTAGTGTAATTTGGTGTTGGTTTATCTTGGCCATAGAATTACACTAGTGCACTTTGTGTGTATTGAGCAGGACCGACATAGAGGTGATTCAATTTATACTAAATTTATAATTCAATTAGACCTCAGTTATTATGGAGTACATGCTCTTAATCCCGATATAATAACTGACACATGTACTTAATATTTATTTCTTTGATTTACCAATGGGCGAGATTTATTCTGTTAGATCGATAGGCCCGGTAAGTTGAGAAATAATATTATTTATATGGTGTGCCGTTGATTATAGAAGGAACCCATGTCCTGGTGAGTCGGGTTGATGATGCCCCCTTGAGGAGCTGATAAAGTTCATCATATTAAATCCTGCAGGTGGATTTGGTCTGACATGATGATAAGGTTGAGTGGTACTACTCAAGGAGTTTGATGTTAATTAATTAAATTGTTAGTAATTTAATTAATTAACGGACATTCGATATCTTAATAATGGGGAGTTCTTGTACTCATTATAGGTGTAACCCATATTTAAATATGGGGGTTGGTGAGATAGATCAATGAGGATCCTTTAGTGGAATGGATTTTCATTAATGGATCGAGCTTTAATCCATTGGTGGCTAAGACCCAACTACTCCTCATGGCCCCTATTATAGCCCTATATATACCCATGGAGTCATGAGACCAAGGCATCCAATTCATCCAACACAAGAGAACCCTAGAGCCTCTCTCTCTCTCTTTTTTCTCTCATCATCTCTCTCCTAGGTCTTGTGGTGGCCAGCGGCTAAGGGATCCAAGGGAGGTGGCGCAAGGTGATAGGGAAGGAAGAAACACATCTTTTCTTCCTCTCCTCTTCAACCTTTTCTTCCCTTCTTCCCTAGAAATCTCGGCAGCAAGAAGGAGGGGCGGCGCCACCTGGGTTTGAAGGTGGGCAGCGGTGGTGAGGAAGAAAATAATAGAGGTTGCGGTGGCTTGGGTTTCGGGGGAGAAGAAGATCTCATCCTCTTCTTCTCTAGATTCTTCCTCTTCTTCCTCTTTTCTTGGAGCCGGGGCAAGTGAACAAAGGAGGCCTCACCTCCTTTTGGCCGGCGGTGCATAGGAGAAGAAGAAGACAAGTGGCCGGTAGAAATCCTAGGGGCTAGGGTTCGGCGCATGCAAAGGAGAAGAGGTTGGTGGCCTTGGTGACATCGGTTCATGGTAGATCGTCACCCACACGACGTCCAAGAAGGGTGGGGTCATACAATAGAAGATCGCGAGGTAAAAGGAAAGGTATACCTTCTCTCATGGTTCCATTGATCTTATTATTATTGTATGTTATTTGTTGATTATTGTTCATCTTTTTATGTTGATAATAATCTTGGACCCCGATGATAAACACAAAAATCGGTGATCCACTCATCGTCTATTCCGTGGCTAATCGGTTGGATGAGATTGATCGCTAGAACAACACGTTTGTTCAAGCGGTCGCTCGAATCGGTTAGCACGATGATGAGACGGTCGTTTGGGAAATAGGTCTCCATTCGGATTGAAAAATTTTAATCCATGGACATGGAGAGGTTTCCCATGCGCGATCCGGTATCCGCCTCGGAACCCAACACTTAACCCCAATATGATTGGATGTATTTGTGTGTGTGCATGTTGTAATGTAATTCATAATACGGCCTGTGTGTCGTGCCTTATCTCTATTTTTCTAGTTGTAAAATATATTTAGACTCAAATGTAACTCGAGTTTTCATAATTTGTAATGTACAAAATGAGGAGTGGAATATCCATTGAAGAATGAAGTTACAAGAAGGAAGCCGACGACACATGACGATCGAAGGATGCACTTGGAGAAGATGTTATCCCAAGGTTGGCCATCGTTTTCTCATTGACTTGAGAAGATCGTAGTATACGGGCCATAACCATGTCACATTTTACTGCTTATATATTGATCTATGCAATGTGTATATGTGATGCATGATTAGATAAATATTTATCTTAGTTAAGTCAACTCGATATGCCTACCAAAGTTTGGTATTCATAAATTACCTCGATCATTTGTTGTTGGGTTTGCCAAAGCAAAGTGACACATTTTATCTTGGTAGAGTGTGAGAGGACAATTGAGATGTCCCGCTATCAAACTTTGGGTGAGACTTAACTAAGTCACCTCAATTGGATTAAGAAACTTAGAGGCATATCCCAAAAGTTGAGAAAATTGGGTAAGAGAACAATTATATAAAGTCTTGGGTGATTAGCAAAGCTAACTCAAGATGATGTGTAATGTGGATCTTGACCCTTTGTTTCCAAGAGTTGCATAAGATGTAATTGGTAAAATATTAGCTACCTAATTATACTAAGTCTTGGGCGATTAGCCAAAGCTAACTCAAGATGAGGTATAATATGGATCTTGTCCCACATGAATGTAGCCGTTATTTGGTTTTGAGCTAGTAGTGTGGGAAAATTGAGTGTGCCTAGATCCATAACTAGCCCCTACCAAAGCTCTACAATTCAGTGAGAGTGTCATTTAATTAAAGACCTAATTAAATGATCTAGATATGATACTTATTTCTGCGTATTTTACTATTGTAGATCACCATGTCATCTAACACGTCAAATACTCTCTCTTAACGATCCGTCTTTGAGATGGACAAGCTCAATGGAGCTAATTTTCTAGACTGGTACAGAAAGTTGAGGATCATCCTCAAACAAGAACGAAAACTGTACGTCCTAAAGCAACCTCTTCCAGAAGCATCTAGCACTACCACCACTCGTGTCGAAAAAGATGCTTACAAGAAGCATCAGGTTAATGCACTTGATGTATCATGCCTCATGCTTGCCACCATGACCTCTAAGCTTCAGAAGCAACATGAGAACATGGATGTACATGATATAGTTGACCACTTAAAACAATTATATCAAGAGCAAACTAGACACGAGCGGTTTGAGGTGTCTAAGGCCTATTTGCATTCAAGATGCAAGAAGGAACTCACGTACTCAAGATGATTGGGTATGTCGAGAACCATGAAAGACTAGGATTTCCACTGGGTCAAGAATTGGTCACAGACCTTATCCTGTAATCGTTACCGGAAGGGTACAATCAATTGGTCATGAACTATAACATGAATGAAATTGACAAGCCATTGCTTGAGATCTCAGCATGTTGAGAACTGCTGAACCCAATCTCAAGAAAACCAAGACCAATAATGTACTGATGGTACAGAAGGGCAAAGACAAATGGAAGCCTAAGGGCAAGGGTAAGATCCAATCCAAAGGCAAGACCAACTCTACTGCACTAAAAAGCCAAAGGCGGGGTGCCTAAGGAAGGGACCTGCTTCCACTATGGTAAGACCGGACATTGGAAGTGGAATTGAAAACTCTACCTAGAGGAAGTAACAAAGAAAAGACGTGAGACTTCTGCCTCAGGTATTTTTGTTATAGAAGTCAATTTATCTATTTTCTCTTCTTGGGTATTAGATACCAGTTGATCATCTCACATTTGTACTAATATGCAGGGCCTTCGAAGAGCTAGATCATTGACAAAGGGCGAAGTGGACCTACGAGTAGGCAATGACGCAAGAGTTGTTGCTATAGCTGTAGGAACATATTCCTTGTCTTTGCCTATTGGGCTTATCTTAGAACTAGAGGAGTACTTTTATGTACCTGCACTAACTAAGAACATAATTTCAGTATCTTGTTTGGACAAGAAAGACTTTTCATTTATCATAAAGGACAAATATTGTTCTATAATGTTAAATGACATGTTCTATTGTAGTGCACCACTTATGAATAAACTTTATGTTCTAGACTTAGAGAACCCAATCCATAACATAAATACCAAATGGTTCAAACAAAATAATTTGAATCAAACGTATCTTTGGCATTGCCACTTAGGTCATATAAATGAGAGTCGCATATCCCAGCTCCATAAGGATGGATTATTGGACTCATTTGATTTTGAATCATATGAGATATGTGAATCGTGTCTTCTAGGCAAGATGACCAAGACTCCATTTAGTGGACACGATGAAAGAGCGACAGACTTGTTAGTACTCATACATACTGATGTATGTGACCCATTCAATGTCGCAGCTAGAGGAGGCTATCAGTACTTCATCACTTTCACTGATGATGCCAGTAGATACGGCTATGTGTATCTCATGAAACACAAGTCAAAATCCTTTGAAAAGTTTAAAGAATTCAAGAGTGAAGTACAAAACCAACATGGCAAGAGTATTAATATGTTTCAATCAGATCGAGGTGGTGAATACCTTAGCCAAGAGTTTCATGACCATCTAGCAGAATATGAGATCATATCCCAACTCACTCCACCTGGAACACTACAATGGCGTGGTGTGTCTCAGCGGATAATCGTACTCTATTAGATATGGTATGATCAATTATAAGTCAGATAGCTCTTCGTACTTCCTTCTGGGGATTCACTCTAGAGATGCCTCTTTTTACACTTAACCGAGCTCCATCAAAGGCCGTTATAAAGACACCATATACGATATGGACTGGGAAGAGTCCCATGATATCTTTTATGAGGATTTGGGGTTGTGAGGCTTACGTTCAACGTCAAGTCTCAGATAAACTTGGACCCATATCTAATAAGTGCTATTTTGTAGGATATCCCAAGGAAACAAAGGGATATAACTTCTACAATCCCACACTAGGCAAAGTGTTTGTCGCTAGAATGATATTTTTCTCGAAAGAGAGTTTATTTCTAGAAGAAATAGTGGGAGTAAAATTCATCTTGAAGAAGTTCAAGATGCAGAGAGTACTGAGGCCTTGATGGACATTAAACAGGCACCACAAAGTGTTGTGGATCATGAGATTGCTGCACAAGAAGTTGTGGAGCAACAACCTGTTCAAGTAGACCAACCTCTTCGCAGATCTGATAGGATATATCGTTAGCCTGAGAGATACTCATTTCTCTTGTCTGACCGTGATGACATTATACTTGTTGAGTTGAACGAGCCTACATCCTATCAAGAAGCTGTGATGATGAGTCCTGATTCTGAGAAATGGCTAGAGGCCATGAAGTCTGAAATGGAATCCATGTACACTAACCAAGTATGGACTTTGGTTGATCCACCTGAGGGAATTAAACCCATTGGGTGTAAGTGGGTTTTTAAAAGAAAGACTGACATGGATGGTCTTATGCATACCTATAAAGGGCGGATGGTAGCTAAAGGTTTCAAGCAGATTCATGGTATCGACTATGATGAAACCTTTTCACCAGTTACAATGCTTAAGTATATTCGAATCATGCTTGCTATTGCAGCTTACCATGATTACGAGATCTGGAAGATGGATGTCAAAATCGCATTCCTAAATGAGAATCTACTCGAGGATGTGTACATGACACAACCTGAGGGTTTTGCAAATCCAGAGCATGTTGGAAAGGTATGTAAGTTGCAAAGGTTCATTTATGGGGTAAAGCAAGCTTCTGGAAGTTGGAATGCGGCTAAATGGGAATCTATAGATGCTGCTCATTGCTTATGTGTCTAAAGTGGTTTAGACACATTGCCAACGTTACGAGAACCTATAGGGTCACACACTAATGATACGATGCTTTAGAGATTAATTAATCTTATTTTGATAAAGATTTGATGCGAATTAGATTAATTGAGTTAGACTCCAATGAATCTAATTGGATTATGGGATTGTGATATAATTTGAGTTTTGACTCATTTAAATTAGACTCAACCACATTTGAATGAGATATTAATTCATTAAAATGTTTAATAAATTAATAATAGAGGAAGATGAAAAATTTCTCTTCATTGGATGAAGAGAAGTTGAAGAGCCACATGAGAAAATGTGCTCTAAAGGGTTTTATTAGCATAAATGGAGGGAAGCTAAAGGGACAAAAACTCTTCATATTCATGGGATGAGTATAGAAGAGCCTTTCTTGTCATTTGAATAAAGAACCTGTCATTTTTCCTTCCCTTCCTTCTCTTGGCCAAAATCCCTGTTCTCCCTCTCCTTCTTGGTTTGTGAATATCCTCTTGTGGCTAGCACCACAAATGTGATTCTTCTCCGAAGCTTGAGAGATCATGTTCGTGTGGATACGCATAGAGGCACAGACACTTGAACGTGCAAGAGATCCGACATACCTCGAACAAGCGGGATAAGCGTGTTGGGTATGGCTTGGCGGGTTTCCTAAGCGAATACCAGGTCATCATGAGAGACCTCTCCATGTCCACGGATTAAAAATTAATCCGAATGGAGACCTATCTCCCAAACGACCATCTCGTCTTCGTATCAATTGATTCGAGTTACAACTTCATGCTCAGTCCCTCGGACCATGACTTCGGTGCCCAACCCTCGGCCAGAACTTCATGCCCAAGTCCTCGAACCAGGATTTCGTGCTCAATCCTTCAGGTCAGGACTTCTTGCCTAGCTTCACTCAATAGGACCCAGCTTCACTCACCAGGATTTCGTCCACCTAGCTTCACTCACTAGGTCTCAGCTTCACTCACCAGAATTTCTTCCACCTAGCTTCACTCATTAGGACCCAGCTTCACTCACCAGGATTTCATCTACTTAGCTTCACTCACTAGGACCCAACTTCACTCACTAGGATTTCGTTCCTTGATAAAGACTTCTTTGCTAGTCATTTTAATCCTGACTAAACTTCTCTCTACCAAACATTAAGACCTATTTGGCTCAGACCTTGGTCTATCTGACCAGATATGAGTTTAGTTACTCTGCCAAACATCAAGTCCTGTTTGGCTTGTCCTTTGGTCAAACTGACCAACCCTGGGTTCTATTCACTCTGTCAAACATCAGATTCTGTTTGGCTAACCCTTTGTCAAACTAATTAAACTTGGGATTATCCTGCCAAACATCAGGTCCTATTTGGCTTAACCCTTGATCACTTTGACTAGACCTTAGTATATTGTCAAACATCGAAACACTAGAGGTTGACTGTTCATGATTGATGCTCTTTGCACCAATACATTCTACATAGTTGCGCCTTATCAAATATGGATCCATCGACCGATCCTGATGATTAGTCATTAGATAGTTTGAATCTGCTTCGTGATAGTGCTACTCAGACTTATCAGTCGACTGATCCAAGTACTTACCGATCCCTTGGTCAATACAGTTTGACTGATCTACATGAAATGGTTAGTACAATAATAACATGTAAAAGACTTAACCTTGCAAAATAGAGTTAGCACAAGCATATATAAAGGAATACATGAGTAATTGATAATAGTAACTGTCTTGATCTAAACTTAGAAACCTTCATAGGGTTCTCTAGTTGGATCAGCGCTAAGGTTGTCCCGTCGAGACACTGTTAAGATGTATACTAAAAGCTTAGCTTTTGTATGAAGATCTATATTTTGGAATAAGAATCACATGGTCTTTGTTTTGCATTTTATATTTATTATATGTGTGCATATTGTCTATTACTTTACATTGTAGATAACATAGTGTGTGGTGCCTCACAGAAGATCATGTTATCAGTCCCTTGTGAAGTATAAGTAGTGGCTCATAACCGAGATGGTTTTGGACAAACCATTGGGATGGTTGTAGTGTAATTTGGTATTAGTCTATCTTGACTATAGAATTACATTAGTACACTTTGTGTGTATTAAGCAGGACTGACTTAGAGGTGATTCGATTTATACTGACTATATAATCGAATCAAACCTCAGATATTATAGTATACATGCTCTTAATCCCGATATAATAATGGGCACATATACTTAATATATATTTCTTTGATTTATCAATGGGTGAGATTTATTTGTTAAATCAATAGACCCGGTAAATTAGGAAATAATATTTTTTACATGATGTGTCATTGATTATAGAAGGAAACCGTATCCTAATGCATTATAATGATGATGTCCCCTTGAGGAGCTCATAAAGTTCATCATGTATATCTTGCAGGTGGACTTGGTCCGACATAATGATAACGTTGAGTGATACTACTCATGGAGTTAGATATTAATTAATTAAATTGTCAATAATTTAATTAATTAATAGACATGAGAGATCTTAAACAAGGGGAGATTATATACACATAATATGGTGGAGCCCATATTTATTTGTGGGGGTTGGTGCGGTAGTTTAATGATAACCCATTAGTGGACCGGGTTATCACCAATGGATCTGGCTTAGGATCCATTAGGAGACCAAAACCAACTCCTCCTTATGATCCCTATTGTAGCCTATATATACCTCATGAGTCATGAGACCAAGGCCTAATTAATCAACCCTAGGGCCTCTTTCTTTTCTCTCTTAATCTTTTCTCTCTCCTAGGTTTTTGGTGCCGACGGTAAGGGAAGAAGAAGAAGGGTCGGGCGGGGGAAGGAGATCTCATCTCTTCTCTTCTCCTATTGTGTCTTCCTCTTTCACTTCCATCCCTTGGGTGTGCACAAACCAGAAGCAAGGAGAAGGCTTGGTCGGTGGCAAGAAAGCAAGGAGAATTCTCTCCTTTTTGGCGCCGGCGGCAAGAGAGCAAGGAGGATTTGGTGGCTAGGGTTTTGTAAGGAAGAGAACTTCTTCTTCTTCTTCCTCTTCTTCTTCTTCTTCCTCTACTCTTCTTCCTTTGGCCAGCGCATCCTTGAAGCTTGGAATTGGTTAGCGACACAAGGAAGAAGTGCCAGGGTTTTGGCGATCTTGGCGGCGCAAGGTGAGGAATAAAAACTTCCTCTAGGGTTTCGGCACAAGCTTGGTGGGAGAAGAAGGAGGCTTTGGTGACTTCGTTTCTTGGAAGACTGTCGCCCACACGACGTCCAAGAAGAGGATAGGATATACGATAGAAGATCGCGAGGTAAACAAGAGGTATAATTCTTGTTTGGTACTTTCTTGCATCTTGTTTTATTTTATATTTTTAATTATCATGGACCCCGAAGATAAACACAAAAACCGGCGATCAAATCATCGTCTATTCTGCGGCTAATCGATTATAAGAGTTTGATTGCTTGAACAACAAGTTTGTTCAAGCGATCACTTAAATCGATTAGTACGATGATGATAACGGTTGTTTGGAAAGGTTCTCTCCATTCGGGTTGTTTCTAATTAATAGAAAATTTTAATCCGGGGACATGGAGAGCAATCTAACCGAACGTGAAACCGAAACCAACAACTGGTATCAGAGCCAAGGTTCCGATTTTGTGTGTTTTGGATTTGGTTACTTTCATGCATTTTTTCATATATAATTTTATGTCGGTTAATAGTAGGATGTGTGTAGGCTAACTCTTTGGTTGCAGGTATAAGATCCAACTATTATGACTATGTGATTGTATGTGATTGTGTGTGTGTATGATTGTAATAATTATTTGAATCCTCGGGGTTTGACGAGGCTAAATTAGTATTTAATTTTTATAATTAAATACGATATTGTTTAGCCGGTTATTTTAATTTATTTCTATCTAGATTTCATGTACACTCCTTTGTGGAGTATATGATCGAAGGATGTAAATTAAAATAATTTTTTTCTTGGCCCGGATCTTCTTCAAGGCATGCACATGGTGTATGGAGATGGAGACGAGGTGGCGACACGACGAGAGGCGTATTGGAGAACAAAAAGCCATAATAGTTGAAAATTTTAGTTTTTTCATATTTATTGCTTATTGTTTTATATGCTTGTTGTGTTTGCATGTAAAAATTCCTCAATTTTAAATTACTAAGTGGGAGAGGGAATCTTTGATTCCCGTGGCCTCCATTAGCAATTTGATAAGTGATACGAATAAACTTGCGCGTTGGCTCTGAGTGCCTTCGTCCATATCGGATGAGTTTGTTTCGTGGATCACTAGATCAAACATGATTATAGAAAATTATTTAGGAGCGTGTGATCTTCCCCATCGGAAGGGACATAATCCTAGATAATTACCTTAGTATCGTGTAATGGTGTACGCTTAGATGCAAATACTAGTATCCTCCCCATCGGAGTCACTGCTATTATTTGTAGGGCCGAAGAGAAATCAACTATTAATTTTATTTGTCAAAAAGTAAGATTGATAAGATAATAAAATTAATGGGTAAAACCTCCTCTTACAAATGATGAATCTGTATACGTCCACGCTATCGTGACATACAAAATTCACAGTGTTTTGAGGTGTTGGTGTTTTTAAAATTTTATTGTTTGAGGAATCAATATTATTTTAAAAACTAATATTTTGATCATTGTGATTCTCAGGATTTTTCAAAATAACTTTCAACACACTTGCTGTTATTTTAAAAGAGAATAAACTTACTGGTCCCAATTATGCCAATTGGAAAAGAAACCTGGACATTGTCTTAACTGCTGAGGAGTATAAATTTGTACTCTTTGAGATCTGTCCTCCTAACCCTAGTGAGAATTCTAGTGAAGAGGAGAAAGAGAGTTATATGAAGTGGATGAATGCAGATGATATGATGCGGTGTTACATTTTGGCATCTATGTCAAATGTACTGCAAAATCAGTATCAGGCTTTCGGTTCTGCCTATGACATGATTCTCAATCTCAAGGAACTCTTCGGACACCAGGATCAAGCTGCTAGGCAGGAGGCTATGAGGAACTTGATGACGACCACCATGGCTGAGGGAACTCCTGTGAGGGATCATGTCATCAAGATGATGACTCATTTGAATGAGATGGAAGTCCTTGGAGTAGAGATTGATGGGGAAACCTAAGTCATATCATTCTCCAGTCACTACCAAAGAGTATTGATCAATTTCGCCTAAACTACAATATGAACAAGAGGTTGTATTCATTGGCGGAACTTCTGACAGAACTCTAGGCCGTAGAGGGGCTATTTCGTCAGAGTGCTCAAGTTTTTGTTGCTGAAAAAGTTTCTACTTTTAAGACGAAAGGCAAGAATAAGAAGAAACAAGGATTAGCAAAGAAGGTGGCTGGTGTTAGGATGTATACTAAAAGCCTTGCCTTTTCTGTATGGTCATCCACATTTTGAAAGAGAATCACAACAACACTAGATGCTTGTTTATATTAGTACATGCATAAAAGCCCTTTACTTTGCATTGTAGATAACATGGTGTGTGGTGATACACAGAAGATCATGTTATCAGTCCCTTGCCTAGTATAAGTAGAGGCTCACAACCGAGATGGAATTGGACAAACCATCGGGATGGTTGTAGTGTAATTAGGTGTGGTTGGTCTTGACCATAGAATTACTCTAGTGTACTTTGCGTGCATTGAGCAAGACCAAAACCAGAGATTATCTAATTTATACTAACTTGATAATTAGATTGGATTTCAGATTTTATTATGGAGTACGATCCCTAAATCTCGATATAATAACGGGCACATATGATTAATTATTATTATTTTTATTTACCAATGGGCGAGATCTATTCTGTTTGATCGATAGGCCCGGTATGTTGAGAAATAATATTAATTATATGGTGTGCCATTAGTTATTGGCGGAATCCGTGTCCTAGTGAGTCGGGATGATGATGCCCCCTTGATGAGCTCAAAAGGTTCATCATGTTAAACCCTGTAGGTGGATTTGATCCAACATGATGATAAGGTTGAGTGGTACTAATCAAGGATCCAGAAGTTAATTAATTTAAATTGTCAGTAATTTAAATTAATTGACGGGCATTCAATATCTTAAACACGGGGGGATGGACGACTCATAATATGTGGAGCCCATATGTAAATATAGTGTTGGTGAGGTAATTCAATGAGGACCCTTTAGTGGAATGAATCTTCATTAATGGATCGGGTTTGGATCCATTAGCAGGCCAAGATCCAACTCCTCCTCATGGTCTCTATTGTAGCCCTATATATACCCCACGTGGCATGAAACAAATTGATCCAATGGAACACAGGAAAACCCTATGTTTCTCCTCTCCTTTCCTCTCTCTCCCTCTCACGGATTGAGTGCGGCAGGAGTAGAGAAGAAGAAATCATAGGCAACTATGATTTTGGATTTCTTCTCCATGCAACTTGTTCTTCCTTCTCCATGGTATTCAAGTTGCCTACACAACTTGTCTTTCTCTTCTCCTTGGTGGAGAAGTCATTCAAAGCAGTGGATGAGAAGGTGGCTCAAGGCGACTTGGATGAGGCGGCACCGACTTCCGTGGAGAATTAAAGTTGCACCATGGAGGGTCGACGACCTCTGCATGTACCGTAGGCTTGCATGAAATGAATTGCAATTTTGCAATTCGGCAAGCAATTAATCATGCATGCAAAGAATTGTATAAATTACAATTCGAAATTGCAAGGCAGGACAACAACTCACATGGACAAGTTGGAAGGCAACAGATTTCTCAAAATGAGAAGTTCTCTTCTCTAAGGTGAGAAGTAGGTGCACGTCTCCTCTTCTCTAGGGTGAGAAGTTCTCTTCTCTAAGGTGAGAAGTTTGTGCACGTCTCTTCTTCTCTAAGGTGAAAAGTTCTCTTCTCTAAGGGGAGAAGTTTGTGCACGCCTCTTCTTCTCATGTTGCTCACGGCTCGGGCGCCAACGGTGGAGGAAAGGAGTAGTAGGGTTTATGTTTGGATTGTGTTCTTCTTTGGAGTGGCCGGAGACATCTCTTTAGTTAGGGATTGGTTGGCGCAAGGAGAAGGGATCGACTTGGTGACCACAGGTCTTGGTAGATCGTCGCCCACACGACGTCCAAGAGGGGAGGGTCATATGGTAGAAGATCGTAAGGTAACGGAAGGTATATACTCTTCCTTGGCTCCTTTGTTTTATGCTTCGTCATTTTATGTGTGTTAGTTAATTATTTTGATATTGTATCATGGTTAATAATTAACTAATTGGATCCCGACCATAAACACAAGAACCGGCGATCCACTCGTCGTCTCTTCCGCGGTCGTTCGGTTAGAAGAATTACAAGGCGCGATCTTTGTGATTGACAAAGTTGTAATTCGTACCAAACGATACGATGACGAGATGGTCGTTGGGAGACGGGTCTCCATTCGGATTAATTTTTAATCCGTAGACATAGAGAGGTCTCTTAAGGAAAACCAAGTATTCGCTAGGGAAACCCGTCAAGCCATACCCAACAGCTGGATTTGAAGGACCTCAGGCTGGAGTGAAGTAGCCGAATGACAAGTGCTTCACGTGCACGCAGACTGGACATTGGAAGGTGGTCTGTCCCCGCTGAAAGGAGAAAAATCAAGGTATATCTTTTTCTTTAGTTGTTGAAACATGTTTAGCGGTGCTATCTACCGATACTTGGTGTGTATATACGGGAGCCACTGATCATGTCTGCAATACTTTGCAGGGGTTCAGGAAACCAGACGACTAGCTAGGGAGAGATTACCATCTATATGGGCAATGCTACACAGGTGGTGGCTATTGCAGTGGGAGATGTTTATTTATCTTTTGATAGGAATAAAACTTTGGTTTTGAGAAATTATCTTTATGTACCTATTTTTAGAAAGAATTTAATTTCAGTTTCTAAATTATTTTTGAATGGATATTCTATTTCTTTTAATGACAGAATTATTATAGAAGGGAATAGGGAGATTATCTGTTCTGGTATAGTGGTTGACAATTTATATACTCTTGAACCAATAACTGCCACGATGTAAATAAAAATTAATAGAACTTTATCTAATCATAATAAGAGAAAAGTGTTGGAAATTCTAGGCCGCAAAAACCGCTTTTTGCGTTGCGGAAACCCCAGAATCTCGGCCACGGATCCGTGCGAACTTATAAAACAAATACGAGTACGAGTTTAATATCTAAATCTACACTAGATCTACATGATAAGGTCATTACCCTTGACGCGTAGCCCTTCGCTTTCCCGCTTGTCCAAGAGGCCGCCGGATCTCGTAGAGTATCAAAGTAGACACTCCTCTATACGTATCCACGCGAACAGATAGATGGATCGAAAACTTAGGTGTGCTAGCACCCTTTGTGTTTTCGGCCAAGAGGGGGAGAGAAAGAAGAAGAACCACCAAAACTCAAAGAGAGAAAAATGAAAAGCCACACACCCAAAAGGAACAAAATCTCATTTTGTTCTCCCTTGTGGCCGGCCACTTAATGGCCATTAATGGCCATTAGGTGGCCGGCCATAATGGCTACTAATTGCCATTAGGTGGCCTTCCATATCCCCTTTCAATTTGAATTCGAAATTCAAATGGGGGGGGAAACCAAGTCATCACTCGGTCAAACAAAGGTGAGGTGGATTTTGGTCAAGTCAAACTTGCCTTTTATGGACTTTCCATAAATAGTCAAGTCAAACTTGACTCCATTTCTTCTCCCATGTCATGTCTAACTTGAAGTGGAACCAAGTCAAGTCAAACTTGATTTGGATTTAGGTCAAGTCAAACTTGCCTTTTATGGACTTTCCATAAATAGTCAAGTCAAACTTGACTCCATTTCTTCTCCCATGTCAAGTCTAACTTGAAGTGGAACCAAGTCAAGTCAAACTTGATTTGGATTTAGGTCAAGTCAAACTTGCCTTTTATGGACTTTCCATATTTAGCCAAGTCAAACTTGACTTCAATTTTCTCCATCTATTTGTTCTTTGCGTGTGACCCTATAGGTTCTTGTAACGTTGGCAATGCTTCTAACCTCTTAGAAACATAAGCAATGAGCGGTATCTAGCAACACATCATTGCTACCCAAGTTACAAGAATATTGAGATCCAACATCACCTTGTGACTAATAATTGTGACTCTCACAATATATGATAATGTCCCTCTATCCTTGATATCTAGATTGACTCAATTGAGGCATAGACCGTGTCATCCTCGAGTCAATCTATACCTTGAACTCCAAGTAGACACACACTAATCAAATGAGCTCAATATCTCATATTGACTCACTTGGGCATGACCATGCACTTTGTGGTCTAACTCTATCAAGAATACGATATCGCTCCCGTCATATAGGAGGGATAGATCCCATCTACATCACTCACATCCCTCTCCATAATCTGTTACATACCCAGTAATCGCCTTTATAGTCCACCCATTTACGGGTGACGTTTGACGAAGCCAAAGTACGTAACTCCTTATGTAGGAATCCATGGTGACTTCAGGTCCAAGGACTAATAGTCATACTAATAGCCACATGAGAAAGTATATGACACTCATATAACGATCCATGATACTTTCTCATGGCGGGTCATTCAGTATACATTCTCCAATGCATACCCATGTGTCAACTTGATATCTCTATATCCATGACTTGTGAGATCAAGTCATCATGTTGACTCACATGCTAGTCTCTACGTATTAACATTGTCCCTGAATGTTAATACTCGACTAGGAATTATTTAGAGTAGTGTTCTCTATATCATCTCACTATCGATTCAACCAATCGATTGATATAGATAAGAACCTTCTACTCAAGGACATTATTATACTTAACTAATTGGCACAAATACACGTAAGTATAATAACCATAAAATATGCCTTTATTTATACATAGGAATATGATACAAATTAGTCCATACAATCATTACATGATCGGCTCTAGGGCTCTCACCAACAAAAAGAACCTTCGAAAATGAACCAAATCTATCTATGACATCTAAGGCTATGTCATATTAACTTGAGTAGAATTCAAAGGTTGATAGCTGATGGACCTTTGGGTTCATTGGTGGTGGAGGACTTTTTAACCTGTGAATCTTGCTTGGAAGGTAAAATGACCAAGAGGCCTTTTAAAGCCAAGGGATATATAGCCAAAGATGTGTTGGAGTTGGTTCATTCTAATTTGTGTGGTCCTATGTCTATCCAGGCTAGAGGTGACTTTGAATATTTCGTCTCTTTTATAGACGATTATTCAAGGTATGGATACATTTACATGATGCGCCGCAAGTCTGAATGCTTTGACAGGTTCAAAGAATTCAAGGCTGAAGTGGAGAAATGTCAAGGTAAACGTATCAAGACACTACGATCTGATCATGGTGGTGAGTACCTCTTGGGAGAGTTTAGGAGTTACTTATCAGAGGCTAGTATTCAATCCCAATTGTCCGTACCTGGTACACTGATAACTATCATTTTGTCAATTCAATTAGGCTCTCAAATCCATGTTTTTGATCCCTTTTCATATGCTTAAGTTTGCATTTACATTAGGTTTCATGAAATCTTTATATTTTGTCTTTAGATACAATTCTTTCTATATTCGAGATATTTTGGCATTAATTTTGAATCTAATTTTTGTAGGCTTAAATTAACCATGGACCTAGATCAAGATTGGATCAGAACTTGAGTTCAGAATTGGCTTTGATCAAAGGGATCAAGAGCTGGATCAATGTGAGTCGTCCGATCAAGAAACGGCTAGATCTGAGCCATCGGTCAACTTATGATCAATCCGAGTTCAAGATAGAGTCAATCATGACCACAGATTAAGATCTAAAAATTTCATCCAAATCAGAAGCAATCTGATCGTCGGATCAAGCTAAAGATGATCTACACCATTCATTCAAGAGAAGGGAATATTTGAGCCATCCGCCGCAGATCTGATTGATCCGAGCTTAGGAGAAGTAGATCTGAGCCATTGATCAAGATTTGTGAGGTTTGGTTCAGATCAGACTTGATCCGACCGTTGGATGAGTCCGAAACAATCACAGCCGTCCAAAATTCAAAAGGAGATTTAAATCAGGAATTCCCTCTCCGCTGCTCGTCGTCGCCAGATCGCGCCTCCAGTTTTTCTTCTGTTCGTCTTCGTTCTCCAATTTCGATCGGAGATGGCCATCCAGATCAAGTTCATCTTTAGATTTCAATCATTAGTTCAGTTTCTGCAAGAGGTTCGCAATCGTTTCGTATCTGAAAGCTCTGGCGAGGGTTTCACCGTGAGCTAGCTTCATCCAACCATCCTTCGTTCGATTCCACTTCTCCATCAATCGGGCCAAATCAGAGGGGTTCTCTGAGTTGATTCAAGGTTCCCTGAGTTTCCACTCGCCATACAAATCATCACGGAAGGAAGGATCGGAAGGAGTTCAGATTTTGCGTCCAAACTTCGCAACTGATTAAGGAGCTAAATTCTGATCGATTCTCGAGCGAAGGGGGTTCTGAGCTCGATCCTTGTGTGACGGCAAGGAGAAAATCTCGGTGAAGAACTTGAACTAGTGTCAATAGATTGTAAATTTCATTCCTGTATTCAATTCTGAATTGTTCCAGTCTATTTCGAATCATTTCAGTTCGCGTTTCAGCTACTGATCGGTCCGCTTGACCGATCCAGATAGCTACTAATCGGTCTGACGATCGATCAGTCTGGTACCTGATTGGTCTGTCGACCGATCAGGAAATTCTTTGCACAATTTACCCCTGTTTTGAATGTTCAGCTTGTTCAAATCTCTCATTTACGAAGTTAGATTCAAATTTACTGTATTTTTGCAATTGATATCAGTTTTATCTTTCAATCTTGCAATTTCGTATTGACTTGCTTACTTTTCTAGTTGGTTAAGTTCAATAATTGCAATTTCCTAGTTTAAGTTTGCTTAGTTAAGCCCATTTAATTTCCACTATATTCTCAATCTTATTTGCAAAACAAAACCCCCCATATTATTAGAAAACCCAAAACATTTAACGACAAACAAATACGAGCTTGATTCAAACACTCACAACTAGTCCTTGGAAAATATGACCTGAGGCCCTCTACTACATTTAATCTTGCTAGCCAAATGTTTTCAGTTATAAATTTCTAAATTTGAGGCTCATTCGTGACACTAGTATTGGGCACTATCAAATTTTTGGCGCCGTTGCCGGGGAGTCACTAGTTGAGTTTGTTTGATTTTTGCTTGTGTGCTTATTTTCATATCTTGTGATCCATTTCATTTGTTTCATTTTTCTGTATACATTTGCTGCGATTTTTTGTTTGTTGTATGACCAGATTTGCATGTGGTATTCTTGAAGAATTTGATCCTGAAATTGAGAGGACTTTCAGAGCAAGGAGGAACCAAATCAGTGTTTCAGAGGCTTTTGACATTATTCCAACTCAATTGATTTCCACTCATTCAGTTGATCCTATGGCAGACCACCAGAAAACCATGAAAGAATTAGCAGCACCTGATGATGCTTTCCAGTACTCCTGCATTGCCTACCCAGAGCTCACTGGAGACTTTGAGTTGAGATCAGGACCCATCCACTTATTGCTCAAATTTCAAGGACAGTCTGGGTAGAATCCCAACAGACACTTACATGAATTTCACGTAGTCTGCTCCACCATGAAGCCTCAGGGGATTTCTGAAGATGATATTAAGATGAGAGCATTTCCATTGTCCTTGACTGGAGCAGCTAAGGATTGGTTCTATTACCTACCTACTGGGCACGTTTCTAGCTGGATTTCTATGAAGAAGACATTTTTGGAAAAGTAGTTTCCAGCCTCGGGAACTACAATCATCAGGAAGAGTATTTGTGGAATACAGCAAGTAGTGGGAGAGACTCTATACGATTATTGGGAAAGATTCAACAAGCTTTGCTCGAGTTGCCCACAACACCAGATCAGTGAGCATCTCCTTATTCAGTACTTCTACGAGGATCTACTCTAGATGGATCAGATTATGATTGACGCTGCAGCTGGAGGAGCATTAGTTAACAAAACACCAGATCAAGCTAGGGAGTTGATTTCAAATATGGCAGAAAATTCACAACAATTTGGGAGTAGAGCTTTGTCCACAAGAGGAGTAAATGAAGTTCAGATGGTATCTAATGAGCAAAAGGAAATCAACACAAGAGAGCTTTGTCCTCTTTCATGACTCATTGAGATGAAATCAACACATAAAACCTTCCAAAGGGATTTGTAGTGGCTCTCTTCCTAATTTTTACATTTCAATGGAAATGAGCTCACTCAAACACAACATGTTTCTTGAACTACCATAAGCTTGCTTATTATCTACTCTCCACCATCATTCTTTCCTTGGATCCACATCAACAAAGGTTTATTAGAACACATAAAAGAAGTATGAAATGAATAGCATGAAAGAGGAGTTCCATGAATTCTGATACCAAAAACTCATGACAAAGAAAATAGATGAATATGACATGATAAGGAAAGAACTATGGTAAAGAAATTTAGCATGAAGAAGAAATATGGAGAAGTAAGGAAAAATAAAAACTTGGATACTCAAAATTATTTCTAGATGCTCCTTGCCCTTTTGTGGTAGCTTCTTATGAATCCTGAGCTAAGGGAAGTGAATATGAGCTGATTTGGAGAAGATTCAATACTGAAAGTAGTGTTCTGTACTGTGCCAGCTTAATTGATCGGTCTAGAGACCGATCTGAACCGATCAGACATTGCCTGATCTGTCTGGTGATCGGACTGATCCTCCCTGATCGGACTGGTGACCGATTAGAGGCTGATCAGTAGCCAAATTCTAGAATTCCAAAATTAACTTTGCCTGAATTTTTCCTTTCTTCCAATCATCACCAAATCTTAACCCATCTAGCTTCTTATTCTCAATTTCAAACTCAGAAATCTATCCATCTTTTGAACTTTCATGTATTCATTTGCCTTTTCTTTACTTTCCTTTACTTTTCTTCTTTTTTTTTTCTGTTTTTTATTGTTTTTTTCCCTTCAGCTGCTTGTTGTGTTTCTCTTTTTTTTTTCTTGCAGCTTCACTACATCCCACGACCAAATGCTACTCCCTCATCTCCACTTCAGACATGGCAACAATTTGAATTTTTGAAAATAATTTCACTTGCCAATTCCATGTCTAAATGGAGACTTTTAGTAGGCTTGAAAAGTTTCACTAGTTACTAACCTTTGTAAGCCCCCATTCTTCTCAAAATTAGCTTCATAGAGTTTAAACACCCTGTAATCTCCCTAAATCATATTGCTCTAAAAGTGAACTTAACTTTTCAATACTCACAACTCATCTTTGATACATCACCCATCAAATTGGCACACTTCTTCATCTTCTTCTCTTCTATTTTTTTCTATATTCGCATTGTGTTTCTCATGCTCTTCCATTCCTTTAATCCCATCAAGACATTCGGAGTCCACACCAATCCTTCTAAAAATCCATAAAAAATAGATAATAAACATCATGATACAACATTTCTCATCCCAAAACCATTTAAAAGCACTAGCTACCTCCCTCACACTTCAACTTTTGTCCGTCTCAGACAAAGTAACATCAAGAAAAATCCCAAGTAACCAAGTCTATAGAGAAATATGGTAATGAGCAGAAAAATAGGGAAAGGGAATAATTAAGCATGTATCAACAAGGATTATTACAATGAAAAGCGAAGACAAAATGATTTACCTATATAAATGTGGTCCAATCATAGAAATATGGTTTTGAAAGAACCTAAGCAAGTTCTAGAGTACAATCACATGTGTGTATCTCAACAATAAAGCCAAAGCCTAACTAGGTATAAAGAATTCATCTCAACTCATCAATCTAGAGTCCATAACTAAGTAGTTCTCAAGCAACAAAGACTTATCATCCATTGGCTCAAATCTTATGTCTTGACAACCAAATTTAATTTGCTTTCAAAAGACTCTAAGATGATATAGAGAAAACCTAGAGGGATACATTTATTCCTACTCATGTAAAAATTAAGGTGCCAAAATGGTAAAGTGGTATCTACAATCATTCTTTATTCATCCTATATTACCTAAACATTTATTATCAAAAACTCATTGGAAAAGAAAATTTAACTACTTGAAAACAATCAAATGATATTTACAATAAAGTAAAACGCAAGGAAAAAGGAACTCCCCTTTAGGGTGGGTAGATAGCATCTTTGATGTCCACTCCATCCACCTCTAGCTCCTTTAGTTCTTCAAAATACTTCTTGAGCCGATGGTCATTTACTTTCCACATTAAACCATTAGCCTCTCTTTGATTTCAACAGCTCCATAGGGAAAAATATTAGTTACAATAAATGGGTCTTCCCACCTTGACCTCAACTTACCCTTAATCAACTTGAGCCTTGACTTGTACAATAAGACTTGTCACCAATTTGAAATTCTTTCTTCACTATATGTTTGTCATGGAAATTCTTGGTCTTTTCCTTGTAGATCATTGAGTTCTCAAATGCTTCTAGTCTAATCTCCTCAAGCTCTTGAAGTTGAAGTTTCCTCTCTTCTCCCACCTTGGTAGCATCATAGTTACAAGCCTTCACCGCCCAATATGCTTTGTGCTCTATCTCCACAGGTAGATGCCATGCTTTACCATAGACTAACCGATAGGGAGACATACCAATTGGTGTCTTGAACGCCGTTCTATAGGCCCAAAGTGCATCATCTAGCCTCTTGCTCCAATATTTTCTATTCGACCCAATGGTCTTTTCCAAAATTGCTTTGATTTCTCTATTTGAGACTTTGGCTTGGCCATTTGTTTGGGGATGATAGGAAGTAGAAACCTTGTGTACAACCCTATATTTGTTAAGTAGGGCCTTCATGTGTTTGTTGCAAAAGTGAGATCCTTGGTCACTAATTATAGCCCTGGGAATTCCAAACCTGCAAAATATATGTGACCTGACAAAACTAACAACAACAGAAGAGTCATCAGTCTTGGAGGAAATGACCTCCACCCATTTAGAAACATAATCTACAGTAAGTAAAATGCACAAATAACCACAGGATGCAGGAAAAAGTCCCATAAAATCTATTCCCCAAATATCAAAAATCTCACAATATAGCATAGTTTGCTGGGGCATCTCATTTCTAGCTCCTATATTCCCAGTTCGCTGACATCTATCATAATTTTTATAAAACACATATGCATCATGAAATAAGGTGGGCCAATACAATCCACACTCTAAAACTTTTCTAGCTGTTTTTTGTGGTCCAAAGTGTCCCCCACATGCTGATGAATGGCAAAAGGTAAGAACTGAACAAATCTCATGGTCAGGTATGCATCTCCTAATTATTTGGTCATTACAAAATTTTCATAAATACGGGTCATTCCACATATAGAATTTAACATCACTTTTAAGTTTATCTTTTTGAGCTTTAGAAAAATGTGTAGGAAAAACATGTGCAGCTAAGAAATTAACAAGATCTGCATACCAAGGTGACTCACCATGTACTGCAAGAAGGTGCTCATCTCTGGAATCATCGTCAATGGTGGTAGGAGATCCATCTCCTTCAATCCTGCTTAGGTGATCTGCAACCAAGTTTTCTTTGCCACTTTTATTTCTGATTTCCAAGTCAAACTCCTGGAGTAGAAGCATCCATCTGATTAGCCTAGGCTTAGCATCTGGCTTCTTCAATAAGTACTTTAAAGCTGCATGATCAGAAAAAACAATGACATGTGAGCACAATAAATAAGATCTAAAACGGTTTGAAGCAAAAACTATGGCATGAAGCTCCTTTTCAGTGGTGGTGTAGTTGGCTTGGGCGGTATCTAGGGTCTTGGATGCATAGCATATGACGTGAGGTGCTCCATCCACTCTCTGTGCTAGAACAGCTCCCACTGCAAAGTTAGATGCATCACACATTAGTTCAAATGGTATGTTCCAATCAGGTGGTCTAATAATAGGAGCAGAGGTAAGAGCCTCCCTTAGCCTGTGAAAAACTTCTTTACACTTATCATCAAAACAAAAATCAACATCTTTTTGCAAAAGTTTTGTCAAGGGCCGAGCAATATCGTTGAAGTCTCTAATAAATCTGCGTTAGAAATCTGCATGCCCAAGAAAGGCACGAATATCCCGTACGCATACGGGGTAAGATAAAGAAGAAATAACACTGATTTTTACAAGATCTACCTCTATACCTCTCCTAGAGACTATGTGACCTAATACAATTCCATGCTCCACCATAAAATGACATTTTCAAAATTAAGAACAAGGTTAGTCTCAATGCAACGGGATAAAACCCTAGACAAGTTATCTAAACATGAATCAAATGAAGTGTGAAAAAGTGAAAAGTCTTTCATAAAAATTTCCATACAATGCTCTAACAACTCACCAAATATGTTAGGATCGTTTCCGTACACTAGAGGGGGGGTGAATAGCGAATCTTCGAATTCTTTTCACCTACGTTGTTAGTTTGCACAGCGGAAATACAAGATAATAAAACTAACAACAAGGAAAGCACAGCTAATAAACCAATTTACTTGGTATCCACCCCGGACGGGTGACTAATCCAAGAATCCGTCGGTGGATCAATCCCCGGATAACCTTCAGCTAGCCCTCGTCGCTCCTTGTAGGTGGAGAAACCTTGCCACAACACCAAGTAAGCCTCTAAGCACAAAGACTAGTATCTTGCCTTTAACCAAGACAAGATTCGTCAAGAAACTCAGCCACCACGAAGTCCTCTTTAAATAGGACTCGGGCTGAAACCCTCGCTACCAGTCGACTGCCCCCAGGGTAGTCGACTGGTGCCACTGAAATTCAACCGTTGCACCCCAACGTTCGAATTCTCAGCCAACTCACCAGCCACCTACCAGTCGACTGCCCCCAGGGCAGTCGACTGGTCCCAGGGATGAGACCTTTCTGTGAGTTCCATTAGTCGACTGCCCTCAGGCCAGTCGACTGGTCTACTCACCCAACTAAGGTTACCCTTCCTGAGTACATTCCACTCCACACTCAAACCCTAGGATTTTCCGAGTACAATCACACAGCACTCGTACCCTCACGACTCACTGACTCCTCATCCGTAGCCTCGAATGTTGCCTTCGCGTTCTCTTCATCTTCGGCTCCCGTCCCTCGGATGCACGCTAGCCTCCAGCTTGCCTCCATGTCATCCTTCATGCATGCCTCGAAGTCCGCGCCCATCAGCTCATCGTCCCTGCTCTTCAAGGTCCCTCGGGTGCACACAAGCCTCCAGCTTGTCTCCATGCTACCCTTCACCGTACCGAGGTCGTCCAGTCAAGTCAATATGTGTACCTGTACAACCTGCACACTCAACATACACATATAAGAACACAAGGGTAAACCTAACTTAAACCCTTTGCCCAAACATCAAAACACTTGGTCATTCCGGACCACAGATTGCCTCACCAAAATATACTTACCATGCATCGCTGAAACGTTCCTGGAGCGTTGCAGAGTCCAAATGGCATCCGTCTGTAGGCAAATGTGCCGAAAGGGCAAGTGAAGGTAGTCTTCTCTCGATCCTCTGGATCTATACAAATCTGGAAGTAGCCTGAATACCCATCCAAGAAGAAGTAATGGGACTTCCCTGCCAGTCTCTTAAGCATCTGATCAATAAAAGGTAAAGGGAAATGATCCTTCCTAGTGACTTGGTTTAGCTTCCTATAATCAATGCATACTCTCCATGAATTTTTAACTCTGGTGGGAACTAACTCATTACTTGCATTTTCCACCACTGTAACTCCAGATTTCTTGGGCACCACATGAATGAGACTAACCCACTGACTATCAGAAATAGGGTAAATGATACTTGCTTGTAGAAGTCGAGTCACCTCTTTCTTAACAACATCCAAATTGAGTGGATTAAGTCTCCTCTATGGCTGCCTCACTGGTTTAACACTCTCCTCCAAAAAGATCCTGTGCATGCAGATAGCTGGGCTAATACCTGGTATATCTGATAAAGTCCACTCAATAGCCTTCTTGTGCTGCCTCAGGACTTGCAATAATTTCTCTTCTTGCTCTGATTCCAAGTGTTGAGCAATGATAACTGGAAAACTTTGCTCCTCTCCTAGGAAAACATACTTCAAATGATCTGGTAGTGGCTTAAGCTCAATCTGGGTCTGCTCAGTAGGTATGGGTGATCCTTGGGGCTCAGTGCAATCCCCTACACTCACACACCTCTCTTCTAAGTCCTCTGAAATATCAATAGAAATAGGTGATCCTTGGAGTTTTGTGCAATCCCCTACACCTAGAAAATCCTCTCCTGCTGGAAGTAGGTCTGAAATACCCTCTGAAATGTCCTCAGCCTCAATAGAAACTACAACCTCAGCCTCTTCTGAAATACCAACTCCTCTGGAATCCATAAGTGAAACTCCCTCAGCCAATATATCTGTATCATCCAACTCCTATAGAATGCCAATGCTCATAATAGAGTGGTCCTCTATCGAGTGTTTCATGGCATCAAAAATGCTGAATTGAACTACTGTGTCTCCAATTTCCATCGAAAGTGTGCCAGCATAAACATCTATCTTTGTTCTTGCAGTCTTCAAAAATGGCCTCCCTAAGATGAGTGGAGATCTGTGTGCAAGGTAGTCTCCCTCCATATCCAAAATGTAAAAATCTACAGGAAATATCATCTCCTTTACCTTTACCAACACATCTTCAATTATACCGGCTGGGTGTGTTTGACTCTGGTCTACTAACTGAATCACCACACCAGTAGGCTGTAGAGGGCCAATACCAAGCATCTGGAAGCATGATCTAGGCATCATATTTATGGAAGCTCCTAAATCTAACATAGCATCATGGAACATGGTCCTCCCTATCTTACAAGACACAGTGAAAACCCCTGGATCTTCACACATCTGAGGAATGGCATGGATAAGTGCTGAAACATTTTCCCCAAGCTGACCAACTCATTCTCCTTCAACTTCTTCTTGTGAACACATAAGTCTTTCAAGAACTTTGTATACTTAGGAATCTATTTTATCATGGTCAACAAGGGTACATTGATTTCCACCTTACTAAACAATTTCACAAGCTTATTGTATTCTTTAGCTTTATCCTCCTCCACTTGCTTCTTGGCTTGTGTCTTGCGCTGGGGGAAGCGCAAAGGAACCCTTAAATCCTCCTCTTGAGCCGAAAGTTGAGGGGCTGAAATTTGGACTGATTTCCCCTCTGAAGTAGCTACTGTGAACTCTCCTTTTTCACTGATTTCTCCTTCATTCCCCACCAAAATCACAGGATTACTTGAGGAAGGAGTTAGGCTTGGACTAGGGGTGGAACCAACTGAATTTGAAGTGATTTCAGGGTTGTTTGGGGCTGAAAATAAAGTTGGTGTCCTGTTTTTAGAAAAATTAGCTCTTGGACCATTTTTAGTTGAAGCCACCTTTCCACTCCTCAAAGTAATAGCACTAACATTTCCCTTGGGATTGGGAGTAGCTTGGGAAGGTAGTTGGCTTGATCCTTGGGCTTGCATCTGGTTCATCCCACTAGCCAATTGTCCAATTTGCCTCTCAAGGTTTTGTATGGTGGGATCATTTCTTTGTTGTTGCAAAAGTTGTTGAACATCTCTTCTATCCTTTGTTGTTGCACATTTCCCCCACTAGAGCCTCTATAGCCCCCTTGGTTAGCTTGAGACTTTGATTGACTTTGAAAAGATGATTGAGTTGGTTGAAATTGTTGAACTTGCTGTAAACCTTGAAAGTAGGGCTGTTGGGGTTGATTATAGAGTTGAAATAATTGAGAAAATGGCTAAAAATTTTGCTGAGAACTTGGTTGAAATGGTTGAGAATTATAACTCTAAAAATTCTGAAGTTGAGGTTGCAATTGTGGTTGTAAGGGCTGAAATTGTGTGGGCTGGAAATTATGATTTGATGGATGAAAACCTTGGTTGAATGGTTGATAACCTTGCTGAGATGGTTGAAATTGTTGCTGAGATAGTTGATATTGTTGTTGAAAATTCAGATTCCCTTGATAGCCTTGCTGATTCCCTTGAAAAGGTTGCTGGAATTGCTGAAATGATGGTTGAAATTGCTGAATTTGTGGCTGCCCTTGTTGATTTTGTTGAAAATTTGGTTGGGGTTGTTGTGATGGATTTTGCTGATAAAAAAAATTCCTATACTTCAAGTTTAGATGGTCCCTCCAACCCAGATTATAGGTAGATGAGTAGGGGTTGTTTTTGGCTTGAAATTGTGCCCTAGTCAATGCAGCTAGTGTCTCATCTTGCTGGAGGTTAGGACATAAATTCGAATTGTGTTCTTGACTTGAGCAAATACTGCATAACCTCATCACTTGGCTTTGTTGAGGCAATCTGTGATCCGGAGTGATCATGAGTTTTGATGTTTGGGCAAAGGGTTTAAGTTAGGTTTACCATTGTTATCTTATATGTGTATGTTGTTGGGACCGGGTGTATGTTAACATGGATGCGGGTTCGTAATTTTAAAATTTAATTACGTGCAGCGGAAGATTTAGCATAAATAATTTCTCAAATTATTTAACCACACATCTAGCATGCAACCTTATATTGTGTAGACATGATCATATATTTAAAATTTTGTAGAAACGTAAACTAATTTACTTGTTACCTTGCGTAACTCGAAGAAAGGGACGAGATCTAACCGTAGCGTCCCTTGGAAGCTCTGCCTCTATTCGCGTCCACGCTGAGTTTTCTTCGGGATGACATCGCAAAGCCACGAGTTTCGTGCCGACAAGAACTACTAGATTCTCCAAAAGCACGACAAGAATACCAAGAGAGAGATGGGAAGACTAACCACCAAACGAAGAATGGAATCAAAATTCCGGGAGGAAGGAAGGAGTTGCGCCCGCTTCTTCTTCTTCTTCGGCGGCTGCTTGGTGAATGAAGCTCACGGCATCAAGGGGTCCCTCTAGGGCCGGCGGCACTAGAGGAGGGAGAGGGAGAGAAGGAGAGAGAGAGAGGGCTTATTTCTTGATCTCCTGGATTTAGAATAAAGCCTTGCCTTGGTTCCTTTATATAATAGCCTCTCAACCGCCAAGTCTCCTTTTTATGGAATAAATTTTCATAAAAAATTTATCATATAAATTTTTCTATGAATTATTCCATCATGCTAAGTTTTTATCATAATTTAATTTACAATAAAAACAACCATGTCTCCCTTTTTCTTTATGGAATAAAATTTCATAAGAAATTTATTATATAAATTTTTCTTATCATGGAAAATCAATTCATAATTGATTTTATAAAATAAAATAAACCATTCAAGTTTATTTTAATTTTCATGAAAATAATAAACCAAAACCTTGGTTTATAAAATTTATATTATCCATAATTTCATAAAACAAACCACGCTTGGTTTATTTTATAACTTGAACCAAACAACTTGGTTCTCCCTTTTGTTGTGGCCGGCCAAACAAAGAGGGTGGGGACCCTCTTTGGCCGGCCAAACCCTAGCCAAAAACCATACGAATTAAACTCATTTAATTCGTCCAATAAGTCTTCAAAAGACTTAGCCATTTTATGCTTCCGATGCGTCTCTAAAAAATTCAGATTCGACTTATCTCTCTTGATCGGAAAATCTAATTTTCAACTCGTTTTAAATCCCTCGGATTACTCGTAGTGCGTGTGACTAAATAGACTTTCGATTTATGTTGGTCGTCTATAATTCACCAATTATAGAATGATCATGAGTGGCACCTAGTAGTACATCATGATCCCCAATTAATCAAAAGATCAACAGTTGACCTCAGAAATTATTCTGAAACCCTTCAGCAGCTCTAATGAATCGTGCCTCATTCCCTTCACAATCTTATACCCACTTGGTTCAGGACACGGTCTATGTGTGTCAGTCCCCACTAGGCTGACTACGTCACACCTAGCCCAAGTAATGTCTTTCTCGTGCAACGGATTCTAATTACTCTCATGTTTCTGAGAGATTCATACTCAGAACATGTGATGCTCTGGCTAGAGGCTTCGAGTAACAATCCGACGATAGGCCTTGGGTATACATCTCCTCGCAAGGAGTGGTGAATCCTTTGTAGGCTGTTCAAACATCTTCGGGCACTTCGGCTTATACCCAATCATCCTGGGTCCACACCTCCTTGGAGATGCTTGCTTAAGGTGTCAAAGTATAAGTCTTCATGACCAAGATGACTTGAACACCGCAAGTCAAAGGAACATCGCACTTAAGCTGCAGTAAGAACTTCATTGACATATCTATATGTAGATTACCATATGATGTTTTATAGCCAGTCACTTCAATGAACTAGTTCCCTTAACTAGCATTCATGTTTATCTCCGGACATCCCAATGTCACCAACCAGTGAGAATCAGCTGATTAGAGAATAACCCATGCTAGTCTCAACAGAATTGATAGTGCCCGTATCTATCAATTCATCGACTAGGGACAATTTCAATACTTCACAATTGCACATGTAGAGATAATCACTAGTTGTGAATTCATCACAAATTCTCTCATGCTGTGAATTGTATTGCGGACATTCAGTAAATGAGTTTAAGATCTCAATCAAATACACAGACATGTATACTCAAATAGTGAATATTCATTTATTAAAATAAATGATTACAATCATAAGACGATTGCCTTAGGACACTTCTCTCATATTACTAACAAACTCCCACTTGGCCTAATGCCAATCGCTACGGTATCCAATACCACAGGCTCTAACATGACCCTCAAACTTACTTTGAGGCAAGGCCTTAGTTAAAGGATCCGCTAAATTCCTTTCAGTGGGAATTTTCTCAATTTGTATATCATTCCTACTTATAATCTCTCTGATTAGATGATAGCGGCGAAGCACATGTTTGGATCGCTGATGAGACCTTGGTTCCTTTGCTTGTGCAATAGCTCCATTGTTGTCGCAGTAAACCGGCACTGCTTCATCAATGGTTGGAACCACACCAAGTTCTGAGACAAACTTCTTGATCCAGACTGCTTCCTTTGCTGCTTCCGAAGCTGCAATATATTCCGCTTCCGTGGTAGAATCCGCTACGGTGTCTTGTTTGGAACTCTTCCAACTTATTGCGCCTCCATTCAAAGTAAATACGTATCCGGACTGAGATTTGGAGTCATCCTTTTCTGTCTGGAAACTGGCATCTGTACACCCACGTATTATCATATCTCCTTCTCCTTATATTAGGAACACATCGTTAGTTCTTCTTAAGTACTTAAGGATTGTCTTGACCGCCACCCAATGATCCATTCCTGGATCAGACTGGTATCTGCTTGTGACGCTCAGAGCATATGATACATCGGGCCTAGTACATAACATAGCATACATGATAGATCCTATCGCGGATGCATAAGGAATCTTATTCATGCAAATCCTCTCATCTTCTGTGCGCTGACACATCGACTATGAAAGGTTGATCCCATGCCTGATGGGAAGGTAACCTTTCTTGGATTCCGACATGCTAAACCTTTTTAGCACTCGGTATATATATGTAGACTGCGAAAGACCAAGCAACCGTTTTGATCTATCTCTATAGATTCTAATCCCAAGGATATAGGTTGCTTCTCCCAGGTCTTTCATGGAGAAAGTTTTGGACAACCAAATTTTAACCGACTGTAAGACTGATATATCATTTCCTATAAGCAATATGTCATCGACATATAATACTAGGAATACGACTGCACTCCCACTAACCTTCTTGTACACACAAGGTTCGTCAGGATTTTGTGAGAAATCAAACTCTTTGATTGTCTCATCAAAACGGATGTTCCAGCTCCTGGATGCTTGCTTCAGTCCATATATGGATCGTCGAAGCTTGCATATTTTGGTTTTATCAACCGATGTGAATCCTTCAGGTTGTATCATGTATACATCCTCAAGCAGGTTTCCATTAAGGAAAGCTGTTTTCACATCCATTTGTCATATCTCATAATCATAATGAGCTGCTATGGCGAGGAGCATCCGAATGGATTTAAGCATAGCTACTGGCGAATAGGTTTCATCATAATCAATTCCTTGTTTCTGACGATATCCTTTTGCCACTAGTCTAGCCTTAAAGGTAACAACATTACCTTCCATGTCGGTTTTTTCTTGAAAACTCACTTGCACCCTATGGGCTTAATCCCTTCAGGTGGGTTAACGAAGTCACATACTTGATTTCCGTACATGGAATCCATTTCTGACTTCATGGCTTCAAGCCATTTGTCCCTTTCTGAACTTTTCAGAACATCATCATAACTGATAGGTTCGTCATCGCTAACGAGTAACACGTCATTCGATTCACTTACGAGAAATCCGTATCTCTCTGGAATATTGCGTGTCCTATCAGATCTACGAAGTAGTGGTGTTGTTTTAGGTTCAACTGATAGCTCATCATTATGAGTTATTGGTTGTGGGTATAGACTAGGTGTCTCTGTAATGTCTATTGGAGTTTCTTGAACTTCTTCAAGTTTAATATTACTCCCACTGTTTTCTTGTAAAAGTAATTCTTTTTCTAGAAACACAACATGCCTTGAAACAAACACCTTTTGTTCAAGGGATGATAGAATTGGTAACCTTTCGTTTAATATTACTCCCACTGTTATCAGACTTAACATCCAATTTGTCTGATACAGTCCGCTTCACATAAGCAGGACAACCCCATATCTTAAGGTGAGTTAAGTGAGGTTTCTTACTATTCCACATCTCATATGGAGTAGTAGAGACTACCTTGGTCGGGACTCTGTTTAGCAAGTAAACAGCTGTCTTAAGCGCATAGCCCCAAAAGGATTTTGGAAGAGTTGCATGATTCATCATAGATCTAACCATGTCCATCAAGGTTCGATTACGCCTCTCAGATACACCATTATGCTGTGGTGTATATGGCGGAGTCCATTGAGACAATATCCCATTGTCCCTAAGATAATCTTGAAACTCTTGACTTAAATATTCACCACCCCGATCGGATCGAAGTATCTTAATACTTTTGCCAAGCTGTTTCTCTACTTCACTTCTGAACTCTTTGAATTTCTCAAAAGCTTCAGATTTGTGTTTCATTAAGAACACATACCCGAATCGTGACTGATCATCGATAAAGGTAATGAAGTAGCTATAGCCTCCTTGTGCAAGAGTTGACATTGGTCCACATACATCAGTATGTATTAGACCAAGCAATTCTCCCACTGGTTTACCTTTTTCGGAAAAGGATAATTTGGTCATCTTGCTTTTTAAGCATGATTCGCATGTATCAAATGAACCAGTTTCAAATGATTCCAGAATTCCACATCGGTGTAATTTGGTCATGCGTTTCTTGCTTACATGGCCAAGATGACAATGCCACGTATAAGAGTCTATTTGATTAGCTATTCGAGCACGTTTGTTGCTAACTTCGATATTGAAAATGTCACCGGATAAATCTAACGTGTAGATACCATTGCATAAAGTTCCGGTCCTATAAAGAACACCATTTAAAGTTATGTAACAACAATTGTTACTAAAAGTTAAATGATAACCCTTTTCATTCAAGCATGAAATAGATACAATGTTCTTTTTAACGAAGGAACAAAATAACAATTATCCAATTCTAAGACAAGTCCAGTAGGGAGCTTTAGCAAATATGTTCCGATGGCAATAGCGGCAATCTTTGCTCCATTTCCAACTCGCAAATTCGCTTCTCCCTTGACGAGTCTTCTTCTATTCCTTAGCCCCTGTATGTCATTACATATATGTGAGATACACCCTGTATCAAGTACCCAGGTGTACGAGGAAATAGAGTGACATTCAATAACGAAGATGCTTGAAGAGGATGGGGCATCGGATGCCTTCTTCTTCAAGGACTCAAGAAAAACCTTGCAGTTTCTTCGCTAGTGGCCCTCCTTGCCACAGTGATGGCAAATGCCTTTTGGTGCCTTTCAATCCTTTTATCCTTAGTTAACTTATTAGTGTCCAAAATGGAATGCAAATTCAGGGAAGACATGATCAGGTGATTATCTTAGAAATACAAATTGAGGTAATGTGATGAGAATGACAAAGAATGCATCAATATACATTAATTAAATCCTATTTATTTTTTGAATTGAATAACCCTTTTTATCAATTCGGGAGATCGTAGGAACATCTCCAAATAGGTTGATATCCAACCATAGATAAGAACAACCAAGGCTGGAGTCCATCAAGTTATTCTTAGCTATGAAGCTAGGTAATTATACCGATTACATATTACACATATGTAACTATCACATTATGCTATCAACTAATTGAATGTTTGCATAAATCATTGGGTTGTTAACTCATTAACAAGTATGCAACAATATACATAGCACCCAACTGCACCTCTATTTACATCAACCTTGGCTGTGGCACAACAAATCGATGCTCCAAGCTTAAGGCTGACCCATTATTCAAGAAATAGTTTTAATATGGTTGGAGCTCATTCAACCATTTAGTCAGGCTTTGATGTGTCCAACAACCAAAATTAAGGATTGACCTCTGACTCCAACTATATTAATCATAAACTAATTCCATGGTTTGAACATGTTGAGGTTCAAGTCGGGCATGGATGTGTCCATCAACCCAAACGAGAAACAAAACTCCGGTTCTAACCATATTAATGGAAGGTGTTGGCCTTAATATTTTGTAAGGGGTTTTGGGTCTCATCCTTTTTCTTTTAAGCACATTCATGACATATAATTATGTCATGTTCTAACGATTTCCTTAATAAAGTATGTATGTGACTTAATTTATCAAGTTTCATTAATTGAATTAGGAACCCGATTTCCTAATTCTAATTTCACACTTTATTCAAGGAATTGTTTTGGGAAACAATTTCCTAAATTATCATAATCAATTTCGGAATTAATATGTTTAAGACTTTGATTTCTCTAAATCAAATCTTATTAAATTAAGAGACAGATACCCTTAATTCAACCACATATTATTTTCATGAAAATCTTATTTTAGGAAATATACTCTATAGGAAATAATTTTTCTAATTAATTTTGAAGACAATAATATGTAAGAGCATCACCTAATAAATCAAATAAGGAAATTATCGTTTGAGAATCACCTCAAAAATTTCCAAGATTTGATCACATATTTTATTTATGGAAAATTAATATCAATAAATAACTTAATTTGGACAGCTCCCCAAGGCTCAATCCAAAATAAGAATTTATTGATAATATAATTTGGACGGCTCCCCGAGGCTCAATCCAAATTAAACATTTGACAATTTAAATTCAATTTAGGAAATTTAATTATAACAACTAACTTTAAATTGGACGGCTCCCCGAGGCTCAATCCAAAATAAAAAATTTTGTAAATAATTTAATTTCCAATTATGAATTTAAATGCCAATTAATATTCCCATAATTTGTCTAGACTTTCTTGAAAGAAAGTCCCCAAAATTGTGAGCTTTCTATAAATGGAAAGTTTCCAAAAAAAAAATTTCAGAATAATTGTAAGTTTCAGGTACAAAGAAAAATTACGTATTTCCAAAATTGGAAAATTTCCAAAATAGGAAATTTCCAAAATTGGAAAGTTTCCAAAAATGGAAAGTTTTCACAATTATTATAAAATTTCAGGAACAGGGATATTTCAAAAGTTTGCGAAATTTCATGAGGATTTCCAAACCTTGAAATTCCTAAATCTAAAATTTACCATAATTGGAAAGTTTCCATAATTGGAAAATTTTTCAAAATTGAGATCATGACAAAGTTTTCCGCAAAACAATTATATGATTATGTCGAACACTAACCGGCTCTGATACCACTTTTGGGACCTGGTGCATGTTGACATAGATGCGGGTTCGTAATTTTAAAATTAATTACGTGCAGCGGAAGGTTTAGCATAAATAATTTCTTAAATTATTTAACCTCACATCTAAGCATGCAACCTTATCTTGTGTAGACATGATCATATATTTAATATTTTGCAGAAACGTAAACTAATTTACGTATTACCTCGCGTAACTCGAAAGAAGGGACGAGATCCAACCGTAAGCGTCCCTCGGAAGCTCCGCCTCTATTCGCGTCCACGCCGAGTATCTTCAGGATGACTTCGCAAAGCCACGAGTTTCGTGTTCTTGAGAACTACTAGATTCTCTGAGAATGCGACAAGAAACCAAGAGAGAAGTAATCATATCGGAAAAACTCACCACCAAGGTTGGCCGGAATCACAATTCCGGCGAGGAGGAGGAAGATGACTTGTGCCCAATCCCAAGGTGATGATGGCCGCAGAGGAAGATTGTCTCAACGGGAGAACTTCGTCGCCTCGGTGCTTCTCCTTGTGCTCACGGCAAGAAGAAGGGAGAAGAAGGGAGAGGCCGACCAAGAGAAAGAAGGGAGGAGAGGGAGAGAGCCCAAGCAAGAATACTTGGATTATTTCGAATGAATTCCAAACCTTGCCTTGGCTCCTTTATATAGTGGTCTCTCAACCGCCAAGTCTCTTTTTTCTTATGGAATAAATTTTCATAAGAAATTTATCATATAAATTTTCTATGACTTATTCCATCATGCCAAGTCTTGATTTTATATCATGGTTAAAATCATATTTTAATTCATGATAAAAAATCAACCAAGTCTCTTTTTCTTATGGAAATAAATTTTCATAAGAAATTTATCATATAAATTTCATTATATAAATTTCTTTATATAAATTTCATTATCATGGTAAATCAATCCATGATTGATTTCATAAAATAAAATAAACCAATCCATGGTTTATTTTAATTTCCATGAAAAATAAATTTATATATAAATTTCTTTATATAAATTTCTTTATCATGGTAAATCAATCCATGATTGATTTTATAAAATAAAAACAAACCAATCCATGGTTCATTTTAATTTCCATGAAAAATAAATTTTATATAAATTTCTTTATCATGGTAAATCAATCCATGATTGATTTTATAAAATAAAAATAAACCAATCCATGGTTCATTTTAATTTCCATGAAAAATAAATTTTATATAAATTTCTTTATCATGGTAAATCAATCCATGATTGATTTTATAAAATAAAATAAACCAATCCATTGTTCATTTTAACTTCCATGAAAAATAAACCAAACCTTGGTTTATATAAAAATTTATATCATCCATAATTTTATAAAACAAACCACACTTGATTTATTTTATAAATTGAACCAAACAATTTGGTTCCCTCCCTTTATTGTGGCCGGCCAAGCAAAGAGGGTTGGGACCCTCTTTGGCCGGCCTATCCAGGCCACGCCCCAATGAATTAAACTCATTTAATTCATCTATTAAGTCTTCAAAAGACTTAGTCATTTTACGCTTCCGATGTGTCTCTGAAAAATTCAGATTCGACTTATCGTTTGCTCAACCAAACCTAATCTCTCTTGATTGGAAAATCCAATTTTCAACTCGTTTTAAATCCCTCAGATTACTCGTAGTGCATGTGACTAAATAGGCTTTCGATTTATGTTGGCCGTCTATAATTAACCAATTATAGAACGATCATGAGTGGCACCTAGTAGTACATCATGATCCCCAATTAATCGAAAGATCAACGGTTGACCTCAGAAACAATTCTGAAACCCTTCAGCAGCTATAATGAATCGTGCCCCATTCCCTTCACCATCTTATACCCACTTGGTTCAGGACATGGTCTATGTGTGTCAGTCCCCACTAGGTTGACTACGTCACACCTAGCCCAAGTAACGTTTTCTCATCCTACGGATTCTAATTACTCTCATGTATCTAAGAGATTCATACTCTGAACATGTCATGCTCTGGCCAGAGGCTTCGAGTAACAATCCGACGATAGGCCTTGGGTATACATCTCCTCGCAAGGAGTGGTGAATCCTTTGTAGGTTGTTCAAACATCTTCGGGCACTTCGGCTTATACCCAATCATCCTGGGTCCACACCTCCTTCGAGATGCTTGCTTCAGATGTGAAAGTATAAGTCTCCATGACCATGATGACTTGAACACCGCAAGTCAAAGGAACATCGCACTTAAGCTGCAGTAAGAACTTCACTGACATGTCTTTATGTAGACTACCATATGAAGTTTTACAGCCAGTCACTCCAATGAACTAGTTCCCTTAACTAGCATTCATGTTTATCTCCGGACATCCCAATGTCACCAGCCAGTGAGAATCAGCTGATTAGAGAATAACCCATGCTAGTCTTAACAGAATTGATAGTGTCCGTATTTATCAATTCATCGACTAGGGACAATTTCAATATTTCACAATTGCACATGTAGAGATAGTCACTAGTTGTGAATTCATCATAAATTCTTTCATGCTGTGAATTGTAT
>JAGFNQ010008207.1:0-62230 GCA_024364735.1 Boesenbergia rotunda
TACAATCACAGGTATATCACATCTCGAAGATATTTCTGTAGATATGACATGAGTAAATATTTTTGATAAATTATATATTTCTATGATATATATATACCTTTGAAAAATAGTAAAACATAAATATCTTAGTCTTTTGTTTTTTTTTTAAATAAAGCAAGGAATCATTTTGCACGTCACATCTCTTCTAAATCTCGACCCAACGCTATATTGTCTTATTCATGATGAAGACCGAGCATGCTATAGCTACTAATCCCCGAAAAAGATGCTTGGTCGAAGGCGTCTCTTTGTGAATTAGGTTTAGACTAAAAAATGATAAAAGAATTTTCGGTACTCGCGTCAATCTCTCCTAAATCAATAAAAAAACATAAATGATAGAGATTATTAATTCATATGTTATGATTAAGGTATGAGCAGAATGAGTATTAACTTTGTCAAGGGTCACAAATTATAGAGATTATTAATCCAGATATTATGATTAATATGTGAGAAGGATGGATATTAACTTTGTCAGATTTTAATCCCGATCTCAAGATGATAATACCGGATGTGTGAGTCATCAATCCATCCCGTGAAGACACTAGATTTGAGACTAAGGGAGTGTTTGGGAGAGCTTCTGCTTACTGCTTTTTAGCTTCTAGCCATGCAAAAGTACTTTTGAGTGTTTGGGAATGCCAGATTCTGCTTTAACTTCTGCAACTTTTACTCAAAAGCTAGAAGCAACAATTTGATACTTTTTTCTGCTTCTGCTTTTTTGCTTATGGTGTAGAATTAAAAGTTGACATTTATACCCTTAATAAATTTATTATTTTACATAATTACCATCACATTTTTAAATAAAATCTTATATTTTTATATAATTTATATTTTCAAAAAAATTTATACATATTTGTATAAATTTATATAAATTTTATTATTTTATTATTTTTTATATTTTTATTAACTTTATATTTTTTTAAATATATATATTATTAAAAAAATAATTTTGATATAATATTTAAAATATAATATTAAATATATAAAATATTATAAATCATGTATCAAAATTATATTTAGATAATTGAAAAAAATTAATTTTGATAGTTTAAGGATATTATTGTCATTTAATTAAAAATTAAGCTTAAAAGTGATTATTCACCAAACACTCAAACTTTACCTTGTATCAGCTTTTGACTTCTATTTCCAAACACTGCATGCTTTAGCTTCTTACTAACTTCAAGATAATCACTACAAGAATCACTTTTCAAGAAGTAAAAGCTCTCCCAAACACTCTCTAAATGATGACAAAAGATGATTCGCTACCCCTAATACCCTCGCCAATCCGTCCCAAGACCAATATGTAGAAAGTAAATCACGGAAGTTACTAATCCGGATGTTGTGGCTAGAATATGAAGAGGGCAGACATATTAATTTTATTAGGTTTTGATCTCCAAATTTCATGATGATAACGTTTACGTATTAATCATCATTATATCCGATGTCTTAAAAAGAGCATGAGGATGTGATGCATTGGGATAGCCTAATTAAACATGACTTGATCATAAATGGATAATTAGTATGGTCTATTGTTTTTTTTGCATGGAGACCTCATTCAACATGGGAAAACATCACAATCCAAATTAAATTGAATTGAAGGAGATGCCAATCTTAAACGACACATCCCAATCAAAAGGCAATTTGTCTCCCCATTGGCATGTGATTGCTTGTCTATCAAGGGGCCACCATGCTTTCTTTTTTTTATTTAATTAATAGATTTGAATGTGCCTATCTTATCATATAATTATCTATACAAATAGAGTGGAGTTACTTAATTTCAAATAAGATGATAGGAAGGAATGTATCCTAGTGGTGCAGGCAAAAAAACTTTGTAAATAATACATTGTTAGGATTCGTGCGAAGCGAGAGGGGTGAATTGTTATAATAGCTTCGTTTTGATTTTATGTTAAACATTTGAATACGTAGTGAAAATTTGACACAAATTTGACTTTACATATAGAACTTCGAGATTTATTTGATATTCATCTCCTTGAGACGATTAATTTAATATCTACTCCTAGCGATCCATTATCACTATAATTTTCTCCTTTCTTGAAAATCTCTGGAGATGAAGAAACCTCTTATACCAAATTTTTACAATAATACAATAAAAATAATATATATACAAAGACAAACGAAATCAAGAATAATTTTACAATCAAAATCTTGTTTTATTTGATCTTTTATTATTTGGAAATATCTTTTGTTGGTTCGAAAATGTAAAAGCACTTTGCTCCAAAACTTTCAAGAACTAATCAGTGCATTCAAATCTCCACGAAACCCTCTTTTATAAGATTGCATTCGGGCTATTTTTCACCTACCAATTGATTGGTGGACTTCTAATCCGACTATTTAAACCTGTTGAATTAATGATTATTTTTTATTTTACTAATCAATTGGTTGCTTCCAATCAATCAAACCAAATTAGGAAGTATTCTATTCACTGTTGCATGCCACCAATCACCAATCGATTAACATAACGTTAAACTCGACTACTATAGCAACCACGAACTTATTGTAGCAAACATTTTTTTAGGGTTTAGGGTTTGAAATAAACATGTTATTGTAACCAAAATTCTAATTATTGTATCATACCCTAAAAATACTTCAAAATCTCAATTTCAAGATTTAGAGTCCATCTATCAGTCAATTAATACAGCCTATTAATTAACTAATACTCCTATTTCAACTTTACCAATTTGAATTTTTTTCTTGTTTGATATCCTATTAACCTCAACCTACTAAAACTTCCTTTACTTAACATCTAATTAATCTTAATCTGTCGAGACTTCTCATTGCCTAGCAATAGGTCAATCTTGTCCGACTGGGACTTCTGTCATCACCAAGTTTCCAGTCTTTCATTACCCACTTAGACTTTCTGTTTCATGCCAACTTTATGTTGGACTTCTAATCGCCAAGTGTTCAGTTATTTGTGACCCACTTGGATTTTTTTCTTATCAACTTTCTATTGAATTTTCGATCATCAAGTGTCTGAACAACTTTCCGTTGAACTTCTCATTTCTAGTTAAGTATCTGGTCAACCTGACTTACTTGACTTCTTACAAGCTAACATATTGATCAAACATCGAAATTCAAATTCGAGTCAACCCGAACTTAATCAACTTGATCAATCTTGACCCGAAGTTGATTGCACCAATATAATTGCAGTTTAAAATTTAAATATATTATTAAATTATATTTTTAGATGCTATTAAATCATATCACACATAGTATTAAACTATTGGTACACGTGCTAATGAATTATATCCTATAATTATAAATTCTAACTAGTTATATTATAGGTATTATTAAATTATACTCTAAATGCTAAATAGATTAAAATATTTAAAGCTAAAAGTCTTTACAAAGTCACTAACTAATTCAACACAGATTTCAGTTTATTATCCCAAACTTTTCATCCAAAAATTCCTAACTTAAACATAGGAAATTTTTTCATGTCCAATATTTATCAGAAATTCAATAAAATGACGAGGAGTGTGACAAAGCTTTACCTAGTCTACAATTGCATATTCAAATGTAGTCTAAATCTTATAATTTTCATACTCTAATCTTCAAACTTGTCATATCCTTCTATGTCCAAAGCTATTTATAGCTTTATGATCAAATTACCATGTCCGTCATCCTATCAAATCTAAGATTGTTTGTTCACTCAAATAACTTACTACACTTAATCAAACATTAAAGTTTCTAAAGGGTGAACACTATCAATTAGTTATATTACAAGTTTTATTGTTCAAATAAAGGTGCGTGCCAATTGGGTTGGCCGCTCTTGGCCTAACTTGGCATATGTTTTTTTTTATTAGTTTCTAAAGGCCGAGCACTACCAAATGCTATTTTAGAAGGAATAGATATATGTGTCACGGGAGGCAAAGTGATAAACAAGATCAAGAAACAGACAAGATACATGATTTCGGTCTCTCATATATTTGCCATTATTCAGTATATATATATATATATATATATATATATATATATATAATTGAATTGAACAAACTACAAGATTACACACACACACCACAGGTGTGCGTGCTGTTGGATTTAGAAGGTGGTGATGATAATTTTGACAGGATGCTGCTGTAGATAGATCATGAAATCATGCACAGGGATGGCATTCATGCAGTACGTACGTACATAGGCGATGCAGATATATGCTCCACATGCGGTTGCTCATTGCACTGTTGCTCCTGCAAGCATGATTGGTGGCTTTAGCCTTATTAATTTCACTGCCATGTGATCTCAGTCAGGCTCCTCAATATGCTTGACTGTCAGGTGCATGATAAGTGAATATAAATTCAAAGAATTAACGACTGGTGTGGGGGTATTTGTAATGATATTATTAAGTTTAATTAACCTTAAAAATGTATACTAAGTCAAAGGAAACGTACGAACTCTACTTTATTAGATTTGTCATAGAGTAGTTAATGTGTGTATAGTATTAGATTTGATCTTTTTTGTTAAACTTGAAGTTAAAGAATAATTAGGTTGCCAAGGTGATCAGCTTAATTACAACAACCCTCTTATCATAATGCATAAAGTCTAGCCCATTAGGACTGTGCTGCCACCCCATAATTGGGCTACAAAAATCATTCAAATAAATAAATAAATAATACAGAAAAAAATTATTGATAAATGTATTCCTGATAAATAGAAATAAATTGAAACAAAAAAAAAATTAAGAGTAGTGCATTTTTTATTTTAATAAAAATATGGAATAATTATAATCCCCATTAAGAATAGTAATGTGGGGCGACAGAGTAAACTAGTAACGTCCAAAATTTATGATTCGGGATGATCTACAAGACGGTCTACCAACAAGCTTGTTTTAGTTTTGACTATTTTTATCTCTTTCTTGTTATTATTTTTATTATTTTTCAAGTCTAGGGTTTAAGATTTTTTTGATTAAGTTTGAGTCTATTCAAATATATATTTAGTTATTTTATTTTTTTTAATTTTTTTTATCAATAAGAATTTAAGGTCACGCCACTTCTTCTTAAATATCAAGTTTATTTATCTATCTCTTTATATTCCGCGGAATCAACATAGTTTATATTAGAATATCGCTTTCTATATTGAGTGAATCAACAAAATCGATAGTTATCGACTACATCAAATAGTATTTTTATTTAAATATTTATTTTTATATTTATTATTGAGTCAAATTTATAATATTAAAGGAGTTTTGAGTTCTATATTTCAAGCATTTTAGAATTAATATAATTACATAGAGAGTTATTCTTTTGTGTAAGTGTCATGCCCCGAGGAGCTGCCCGCCCGATTCAGACCGAACTACTACTCCTTCAACTCGGCGGATAATCCGGAAACCTAACCTTTACGACTTTCTCAGACCGCCTGTACCGCAGCCTATAGGATTGGAACAAACCACTGAATGAAAAGAAAACGAAGATGACAACAAAAACTGTATATCGATACGACTTACGATAAAGCAAAATGAAACAAAGGCCCTCATGACACACAAAAGTACAACTATACCGTCGTGAAAAATGACACAACAAAACACAAATACAGCAGCGGAAATGAAAATATAAAATGAACAGAAAAAAGATACCAACATGTACCACCATCAAAATACAAGAACAACCCCGAGAATCGTCTCGAAAATACGCGAACTGGGACAGGCTGCCGGGCACTCCGGTCGATCATCCTGAAAGGGGGAAAAACAAGGCTAACGGGGTGGGTCCAAATAACTCAACGAATACAGTCCAATATGCATAGGAAGATATACTAGCAGTAAGTCACCATCTAACACAAATTGAAGAAAAATGCAATAATAGGAAATGCAGAACTGAACCACCAAAAGTAAATGCATACCTGAGCTGATTCAAACCCGATAGCTTGCATGTCAACCAAATGCAGCAACCAAGTGTAGCAAACACAACCAAATGCAGAAATGCATAGCATGCTCATGATGCAACATGGGTCACCCCTGACGCCAGTCGACCACCGTCGCATTTATGCGAAATCGAGTGGGTAGGGCTATGACCGAGTCCTCCCTCCACTCAGATGACCACCGTCGCGCATCATGTGAAACCGAATGAGCAGGGTCTTGAACCGGAACGTACTTCGCCCTAGGGAAAAGTAACGCTCCCACATCCCTAACTATCTCCAGACAGAATAGGGGACCTATCGCAGCGCCGTGGCCTATAATCCACTAACGAAGAGTGGAACTGAGACTACACGACAGATCATGTGATAAGTCTGACGACCCATCTCAACTTCCAGGGAGTCAAAGGTCGCCTACATATGCCTCTACAACAGTAGCAAGTCCGACGACCCATCTTAATCTCCAAGGAGTCAATGGTCGCCCACCTATACTACGTGCAATGATGATACATGTCACTATCCCATGCATCACCCACTATTTAACCCTACTATCATCTATATGATATACAGTAGTCCAGATAACCGGTATGCACCATAGCCTAAACTCTAACGTCAGGTATAAGGTAAGTAGTACATAGAACCAATCCACACAGTAATAAAGAACAGTAAACAGTAAAACTAAATAGATACAACTACCGAAAGAAATGGTACAGAAATAAAAGTATTAGGTATCCCTACTGCTATCTATATCTAACTATGCATAAGAGGTGACTATATCTAATCAAGATAAGTCAAAGGTACCCGCCTTGATATGAGAAAATCCGTGTGACGAGAAGCCCCCTTCTAAAATAAACTCCGCAACGCAGATAGCCGCGTCAATCAATATCCTACATCAAATACAAAATCACTTAGCTATAATCTCATATGATGGTTAGCCAAATGACCTCTCTAATAAAGTTAGGATTAATCCTAACTATCGCAATCATTTAATTAATCCTAATCAAGTTATAAATTTCTAATAACTCAACCAAGATTCAGATTAGGCTACACTTAGATTCATTTTTGGAACCGAACCCTAAAACCACAACCCAAAAGTAAATGACAAATCAAGATCCGTAATTAAGCCACACGAACCCCAACCCACAGCCCCGGTGGGAAAATTTACCAATGAACCACACCTCGTGTTCATTCTCCTCACTGGAGCTCACGGCAGGTGGAAGACATCCAAACAGAGCACCCACCTAAAGGCTCTCGGCAAACACACCAGCAACAAACCCAACCTAACTTCATAGGAGGAACAAAAGCTCAAAATATGGAACATCACAGAAACTTCATAGCTACTTCAGTCCGTCCAAAATAACACCAAATTCGTCTGCATCAGTGCTAAAGCAGTAACACCAATTCACAATAACAAATCCAACAGAGCCCAATTCAAACTAGCTAGCCTGATCAGAGGCAAATGAAACCAAATCAGAATCTAAAATCTGATCTAACTCCAACAGATTCACCGCAGAAAGGAAAACAACGAATCAACAATTTCTAACAATTAGACTTATGATACATCAAGAACTCAAGATGGAGCACACGGCAAACTCAGAGAACCCGAAACCCCTCAAGATCTGATCCAAAACACAACTCACGGCGAAAAACACAACAAAAAACACCTACAATTCTAAAGTCTTAGCTCTGATCGATCTACAACAAGAACAAAACACCAAGAATTCACAGAACCAAATCACCCAATTCATCCAAGAAAGAAACTACTCTATCAATCCATACCTTAGTTGCCCGACCACGATCGACTAACAATGCCCTCCCTTCCTCGCGCTGATCGCACGATAAGGAATCGCGGCAACAGAGCGAAGAGATCAGCAAGAAAGGGAAATAAATCTCTGAGAAGCCCCACCGTGCCCTAGTTCGCCGTGGCTTGGCCGGAGAGGCGATGTCGAATGCGTGGAGAACAAAGGATGAAGAAGAGGACCTCGACGCCTAATCGATCGCGAAAAAAAGCCCTCAACACTCGCATGATCGGACGGAGCGGCTCTCGGAAGAAGAAGAAGAGAAGAAGAAGATGCAAAAGGCGATTACGCTCGCCCAGCGCCCCCGACAGCCTGCCCCTAAGCCAAGACAAGCCAAGACGAGGGAGGTAAATCACGGTAACCGAAACAGTTAGGCCACAATTGGGCCGAGAACTTTGTACACAGGACGCCTTTGATATTATTGCAGCGCGCCCCGTGCGGCTTGAACCCAGGCGGTTAGATGCAAGCCCCTGTGCTCTAACCATCTCGGCTGCCCGTGGGGGCTAAGAAGAGAAGAAGAAGAGAAGAAGAACTCTGATCGGGCGGAGAAAGCAGCGAACAGGACTGACATCAGATGACCATTTTTCAATTAACCTCTCACAGTTTGGCTATTCCCACCAGAGCCCCCAAGTTTAGGAAAGTTTGCCTTTTAACCCCTCTTAATTTCTGTATTTTACAGTAAGATTATTTTGATATTGTGTTTATCATATTTTCAAGATTTTCTAAATTATTTCGTATAAATTAACAGTTAAATTTTATTACCAAACAGTCCCATAAAATATTAAATTTTCTTAATTATTCTGTATGAATTAACAAGTTAATCTTTTATTACTATACATTTTCACAACATCAATATTTTTCTAATCATTCTCGGTGAATCAACAAGTTAATCTTGGTTACTATAGCTTCTGCTGTATCATCTTTCCATCAAAAACATTTGAAACATTAATTCTATAGTCTTTTAAGATCAAATTAATAAATAATTTCATCAATTTGCTACAGTGCATGCTCATCATGTTCCATCATCTCTGTTTCGAAATGTGAAGAACAAACGCACAAATTTAAAGAATCCTATTCTTCCCTCTGTTCTTTTTCCTTAAATATGCTAACTCGATCTCACCATTCCTATTCTTCCTTTTCCTGCTACTATATACACAGGAATGCATCTCCCCTGATCACCTCTAAATCTAATTCCAGAACGTCTGCGTGTTTGATTGGTTCTGGTTGAAGTAATCCTGGTTCGAGATGCTGAAGACTGAGGCAGGTTCAAATCCAATCGCCTCCATGGCGCTCTGGAAGTCATCCAGATGCAGGTCCATAAACCAATCATCCTCTTCTTTCACTGCATCCACCACCTGAAAGCCGCCGGCGCCGGCATCTTGTTCGACATCGGAGTCTTTGGTACTCCATGACCTCGCATCGTCGTTCGTATCGAAGGAATCGGCGGTCCCCAGAAACGTCGGCACCTTGTTCTGCTTCATTTTCTTCTTCTCCCAGTTGTTCTTTTTGTTGTACAACCGGCACAAGACGCAATCATCCAACTGCAGCGACGAAGTTTCCCCCCGTCACTTATCGTAATTCTACGAATTTAATGAGAAAGCCATTCATGAGACTTACTCTCAGGTCGCCGTTCTTGTTATTGGCGGATCGATCGACATCGGCGAGGCGGTACTCATGCATGATCCAGTCCGTCTTGACGCCTCTGGGCGCCTTGCCGTGGTAGAACACTAGAGCCTTCTTTATCCCGAGGGGGCGACGGCTTCCTGGCGGGGTTACCGGCTTGTCGGCGCCGGTGGCCTTCCAGTACCCTCGTCCGGCGGCCCTGTTCGGCCTCGACCCGTTCTGGTACTTTCGGTCTCTCGGAGTGAAGAAGTACCATTCTTTGGTCCCGAACAACGCCATTTCTGGTGCCAGAAAGGGGCAATTTTTAGAGCACTAACAAGGTGTTTGACGGAGTGCTTGATCGACATATAATATATATGTATATACCTGGAAGGTCCCAAGGGTCGAACTTGTAGAGGTCGATCTCGGCGATGATGGGGACGTGGAGGCGCTGGCCGGAGGCCTTACGGACGAGGTAATCGAGGACGAGCTCCTCGTCGGTGGGGTGGAAGCGGAAGCCAGGCGGGAGGTTGAGCTCGGCCTCGGCGTCTCTCCTGGTGTCCATTAATGTCTGTCGCTTGGGTAATAGATCGAACAGTTGGTGTGCGGTTGAGCGGGGGAAGAGTGCGAGGAGGCGAATATATAGGAGTGATGTTGGAGTTGGTCCGTTGGTGTGTTCGAGAGGGCAAGGGACGGGGACGGGGCGCGCTGGCGGAGGCAAAAGGCGCTGTGGCGGCCAGGAGCGTGCGCGGCAGGTTCGCGGTGCGCGAGTGGGGTTGACCGGAAGAATAAACAAAGATCAGAAAGCGAGGAGATGAAGTCATGGAGTGCGTGTGCATGTGATAAGATCGGAGTCGATCAAGGTCCAAAAAAGGGTCAACAATTCAACGTTGACAATTCTACCTCGTGACCGTCGAGTTGACTTGATTATCTCAGGATTCTTCAAATTTGTACCATGGAACTTGTCATTTTTCTCGATCCAGGTTTTATCCTTGGATTTCGAAGATTTAGCACGTGCATCCAAGTTGACAGATTCTGGCCGATCATACGGCGTCTAGCGCTCTGGCCGAGTTGATCCACCCAGCGCTTCGTGGTTGCCAGTCGGAATTAGCCAGCCAAAGCATCGTGGTAATTTTTTTTAACAAAAGAAGCTCCCATCATCCGATTTAACATTATGTTAAAAAAAATTTTAAAAATATATTTTAGGCGAAATAATAGAGCCATAATATGTTTTAGTTCTCATATAAAAAAGATGAAGTAGTCGTATTTGGAGCTCCCATTGCTAACATAGCTACAATGAGGGGAGGGAGTTCCCTCCCTCAGTCTGACATAGGAGCAGCTTCGCGCAGGTAGAGTTGTTGCTCCTTCGTGTTTATTTTTTTTAATTTTAAATAATTTTTTAAAATATTAAAAAAAATAACGACAATAACGGCTAGCTGTTATGTAATTTGTCGTTGTAGCGTCCAACGGTTAAATTAAATTAAATTTTTTATTTAGAAAAATCTCTATAAATGGTATTCTTCATTATTTTAAAAATTCTTTATTTATTTGGCATTACGATGAGTTTTATTAATGAACATTATTCACGAACGTTATTCACAAATATTAACAAGTTGAAGTACGTACAAGAAATCCCTTAATTAGCAACGAAATTAGCGATTGAATTTAATTCCATCGCTAATTAGCGATCAAAATTAATTTATTTTGGTCGCTAAAATATCGACTAAAATTTATATTGGTCGCAAAAATAGCGACCAAAATTTATATCGGTCGCTAACGACCAATAAATAAATTCAGTGACTAAAACCCCTAAAATCTAGGTCCCTTAACTTTTCCATCCAATGCGCCTGATCCCTAGCTAAAATCCCGATTTCCCTCTAGGATGTGACCTCAACCCAGTTGATATATGATCTTTTCTCCAACACATGAATGTCGATCGTAAGATCCTCTCCCCTCCCCTCTCCGACCGATATGGGTGCGGCAAGGTGTGGCTCTTGTCCATGGTCGCGAGGCTGGGCATGACCTTGACCACCGCCTCAACCAGTCAATGAGGCTGACTGCGAGCTCTACTTGCCGCGAAGTTGACCGATTACGAACTCAACCGGCCATAAGCTAGCTTGACTGCGAGTTAAACCCTATTCGGTTGGCTGGGCCACGTACAACCCTATTCAAGTGCACGTGCAGTCTTGGTCGGGTGGCCAAATACGCTTTGGATGCTATTTTTTATAATATTCATTTAGTTTACCAAAAATATTTGTTTGTGCACCCTTATTTTTGAATGTTGATTTTGTATTGTTGTTTGTGGATGTTTTTATTTGGCATGGACTTAAAGTATTTGGAGGTACTCATTTTTATTCACTGACTTTAGGTATATCTACAACATTGGTTATTTATTAATAATATTAGATTTTAATGATTGATTTTAACTATTAAGTTTAAACTATATATGCATGTTTAGTTTTATAAGTTTATTAATGTTGCAAATTTATTTCTCATTAGATTACAATGTATACAAATAAATAAAAGGTAGATTCACTATCTTAACGACCCCCCTAGAGCATGCCTCAAGGATATGGAGGGAGGTTCATGTAGGTACCCAGACAACAAGTGCATGATGAGACCGAAAATGCAGACCATCACCTCCTAGGGATCAACCCATGACCAATACGCTAGAAATGTCATGCATCCACCATTTATGCTATGCCCTGGGGTCACGATGTATACAAATAAAAAAATGTTGGACCAAGTAGCAGACGAACCTGGGGTGACCGGCCCGACCCTATAGAAGTTTCTCACCAGTCACCAGGGTAAATCGGGAAGCGCTTGCAGTGAGCAGTCTTTACTGAAGAATATTTTGATTTCGTTGAAAGGTTTGTGGAATTCGCTAAGCGTCATCCAAACTGTATAAATGATGACCAATTATGATGTTTGTGTAATCATTGAAAATGTAGAAATACAACTTTTCGCAACGAGGATACTTTGAAATACATCTAGGTAGAAATGATTTTATTCCAAATTATTATAACTGATATTGTCATGAAGAGTCTTATTTGTTTGTTGCTTCATCATCTGGATATTCTGTTACTTCATCATCTAATGATAATGCAACGTAATCAATAGTTTACAACACGATGAATACAATTGATCATTAGAATATAGATGGAATTAAATACCAACACCTGAAGTTCAAAAACTATATAATATGTTAAAGACTAGTAAAAGAGAAGTGTGAGAAGGTATCCTTTTGGTCATCCTCAACTATCAACTACTACAAAATTATTAAACATCATATCTTAGAATTGAGAACGATATTATGATAACATTTGTCAATTATATTAGAGTTGTTCCTTGCTAATAATATAATATCTGATAGATTCAATAGTAAAAAGCAATTAGTTAGGGAGTTAAGTATGTCTGTGAAAAAAATTGATTGTTGTATAAATAACTGCACGATTCTTTGGAATAAAGACGGTGAATTTAATGAATGCAAAATATATAATTACCCTCATTGCAACGTAGTCACATATCAGGAAAGAAGAAGAATAATTTAGCATGGAAAGTATGTATTACATCCCATTAATGGCTAGACTTCAACCCTTATATGCATCTGTTGTAACAACAAGCCACATAAGGTGGCATCGTGTGCATATACACGAAAGAGATATAATATGTTATGCTTCTGACTCCTCTACATACAAACATTTTGATATAATATTTCTTTCCTTTGCATCCTGGAACCACGTAATATAATTTTGGGGGTTCGGTAGATGGATTTCAGTCATTTGGTCAATTTGGACAATAATATTCATCTTGACCAGTTATATTAACATCATATAACTTGTCGTCATATATGTTCATGAAAAATGAATACATGTTCTTTATTGTACTTATTCTAAGGTTAAAGAATACGAAAGAGAAGATAGATATTTTTTACAATCTCTGATTGTTGAACTGAATGAATTATGGAGTATAGGGTCAGACTTATGATATTGCAAATAAAACTAATTTTACCTTGCAGGTTTCTTTGCTATGAACGATTAGCGATTTTTCAGCATATTCAATATTGTTAGAATAGAACATGATTGATAAATTAGTATGTCCACTTTGCATGACAGAGTCTGATGCATTTTCATTACCTTGCAATGGGAAGTTATCTTGGTTTGATAATCATCAAAAATTTTTACCAAAAGAGCACACTTTCAGGCAAAATAAGAAAGAGTTCATATATAATGAAGTAGTCAGAAAATTTGCACCCATAATCAAGTCTGGAGAGGAGAGGAAATACTTAAAGAATTATATAACTATGGATTTATACCAGTAACTCAGATAGATTTTGATGATTTAAATAAATACATTATGAGGGTATGCAAGTGTGGTTGGAAGAAAAGAAGCATATTTTAGAAGTTGTCATATTGAAAGTATCTATTCATTCAACATAATTTAATATGATGCATATTGAGATTTTTTTTTGATAATATCTTAAATACTGCGATGAATGTTCTTGTGAAAATTAAAGACACAATAAAATCACGTGAGAAATTGAAAGAAGCTATAAGTACCCAAGGTTTTGATGTGGTCAAGCGAGTCATGTTAGGTCCTGTTGTATTTGATCCCTGTGTCTAAGTGTCTAGGAGCTTAGGAGCGTACGAAATTGAGCAGAAGGCACAGTGGTCGAGAAGGATAGCATGAGAAGGGAGCCGACAGGATTGGTGCATCCGAGGGACGTGGAGGTCCGTGGAAGAGTATGCCAGTGGAGTGAGAAGGACGCGGGCGACGTCTAAGGGACGAGAACCCGGGGGGGGGGGGGGGGGGGAGCACGCTCGAGAAGAAGACCGGAGGAGGATTCAGGTGAGCCTAACTCTGGAAGGCCTGAGATCACCCTAGAAGACTCGCTAGAAGACTGGTCAACAAAGAGCTGACCAAAGTCAACTAGGGGGCCCATGAATGAGGGTGCTCTCATTGACTCGGGCGCCCGTGTTCCCGATTGCCCCAATCAACACAGGCGCCTGAAAAGTCAAACTTCATCTAGATCTAGTCGTTCATGGTCGTTGCGATGAGGATAACCCTCAAGCCAGGTGTCAAGCTCCCTTATGCACTCGGGCACGCATATAGGGACACATCAGCAATCGAATAAACTTCACTGGGGCTATAAATAGACCCAGAGCTTAGTTACTTTGATTATTCGAATTGTACATGAATTTTATTCATGTTTTCCTCTGTTCTCTGATTTCTAACTTTGTAAAGAGGCTTCTTTACCCACGGAGAGATCATCCGGAGATTGCATTGTTTCATTGTCTTGGATTGGCAACCACGTTGGTTGCAATCAAGAAATTCTGTTGTGCCTCTGTCATTTTGGTTATTTCATTTTCATGTTATTATTTCTTCTTATAAATTAACTTCCATCTTTATAAAGGAAAATAAAAGATTATTTTTATTTGCAGGGGCAATTCACACCCCCTCGTCGATCTCACGATCACCAACAGAATCAGTTAGCAGACCTGACTTGCATCAACCAATAAATTTTCAAAAGTTTATTATATATTAATAAAAAAAAGTTAAGCAAGCTTTATATAATTGGTTAAAAGAAATCATATTCCTTGATGGGTATGATTTAAATATGGCTCGATATGTGGATATGAACAAAATAAATATGTTTAGAATAAAGAGTCATGACTGCTACATATTAATGTAAAGACTTATTTCAATAGCTTTCTATGACTTATTCCTAGTAATAATTGACAAGCACTCACAGAATTAAGTCTATTTTCATATATTTGACATCGAGGGTTATTATGATGATGAAAATAATTCGGCTAGAAACAGAAATACTTCTAATATTATGTAAACTTGAGTGCATATTTCCACCTAATTTTTTTATTCAATGGAATATCTATTAGTTTATTTACCTTACGAGGCATGACTAGTTTGTCCTATGCAGTATTGATGGATATATCCATTTGAATGATTTTTGAAGATATTAAACAATAATATTCGTAACAAAGTAAGAGTTGAGGGATCAATATGTAATGTTTAACTAGTTGAAGAAGCATTTTATTTCTATCCATATTATGTTGTTGATAATGTAGAAACTAGACATCACAAGTGTCCTTAAAATTTTGATGATATTCAACCGATAGACTTAGAAATGCTTTCTATTTTTAAGTTTTCTCATAAGATAATGAGTGCATCTATTTCTAGATAGTTAAATCCAAAGGAATATCAATAGTAAGAACATATATACTCATGAACTATGACGAGGTTAAACCTGACATGAAATGAGTTAACTTCTATATTCAAACATTTATCCCCTTATCTTTGATTGTTAAACCATATGTCTTAAAATTACCTTTCTTCATTGCTTGTAAGAACAACAACCACAACTACTAAATCCATCAATGTGTGCAAGTGAGATTGAGAAAAAGTTAGAGACGAAATTTACATTTTGATTGAAATCTATATGAGTTAGAGACTAATTTATTTTTTCAAATGTATTATATAATCGATAATTTATATCACAACTATTTTCTAGGTGAAGGGTCGTAGAATATCAAAAGTGTAAGATGAAAGTATAATGGATCTTACATCATGACCTCTTCGTAACACAAGAGTCTACTCTGAATACTATGTTAATAATTTCAATTTTCACATGGTATAACGTGATTCATACACACCAACCTATAATTTAGGTATTTGCATAAAAGGTTCTATCAATAACACTAATACTGAATTTGATTACTATGGTAGACTTGGCGAAATTATTGAAGTTAAATATCCTGCTTTACCTTAACAATGTGTGTTATTTAAATGCTCATAGTATTATCCGACTCCAAGAACAGGTAGTAGAATACATTCAAACTACAATTTAATTGAGGTTCATGCAAATAAAAGATTTAACAAATTTAAACTCTTTATTTTCTCGGTACCGCTGGTCAAGTTTTCTATCTGGAATACACGACGAAGAGAAGAAGATATAGTGAATAGTTTGTAGTTTATCGAATGAAGGCTCACTCTGTAAGAATACAGAAAATAGGGGGGCTATACTGTGAAATTTCCAAACTTAAGGCTGCATACGGGATTCTCCACAGATGGAGGGCCTATTTGCAAAATGACCATCTATTTTTATTCCTCTTTTTTTTTACTTTTCCTGGCGAATTTTTGCCTGAGTTTTTCTTCGCGTGGTTGTTGCTTGAGATCGCGAGCGCAGAGCTGAATCCTCTTCTTCCCTTCTTCTCCATTGCGATCGATTAGGCGCTGAGGTCTTCTCCTTCCTCTCTTGTTCACCACACACTCGGCATCACCTCTCCGGCCTAGCCACGACGATCTAGGGCACGGTGGGTTTCTCGGAGTTTTGTTCTCTTCTTGGAGATCATTTCACTCTTTTGCCTACGATCCCTTACCGTGCGATCAGTGCGAGGGAGGGGGTAGCTGGCCGATCGAGGACTTGAGGAGGTTTCTAGCTCTGTCAGATTTTTCTGTGGTCGGTTGTTCTTCGTCGGTGATCAGGTAAGGGTTGGATTTGTTGTTTTCTTTTTCTGTGAATTTGTTTGGATTAATTGGGTTGTATATACCTATAGTTTGGAATCTGTTTTTGGAATTGAATCGCGAAGATATATGTGGTTACGATCGGTGTTTTGGGAAGGTTTGCTAATGATCTGCTCTTGCGTTTTTGATTTGGGGATTGAGGGAGTGAGGTTGGTTCTATTTCTGATGCATTTGAGGAAGCTGTTTGGAATTGTTTTCTGTGATCTTGTGATGTTGCTTCTTGCAGTAGGGATACCTGATACTTCTATTTCTGTACCACTTTCTTTTGGTTGTTATATCTGTTTAGCTTTACTGTTTACTGGTTCTTCATTACTGCGTGGATTGGTTATATGTACCACTTACCTTATATTTGGCGTTAGGGTTTAGGCTATGGTGCATACCGGTTACCTAGACTACTGCATATCATGTAGATGACAGTAGGATTAGATAGTCGGTGATGCATAGGTTAGAGACATGCATCATCGTTGCACGTAGCATAGGTGGGCGACCTTTGACTCCCTGGAGATTGAGATGGGTCGTCGGACTTGCTACTCGTATAGGGGCATATGTAGGCGACCTTTGACTCCCTAGAGGTTGAGATGGGTCGTCAGACTTGCCACATGACCTGTCGTGTAGTCCCAGTTCCACTCTTCGTTAGTGGATTATAGGCCACGACGCTGCGACAGATCCCCTATTCTGTTTGGAGATAGTTAGGGATGAGGGAGCGTTACTTTTCCCTAGGGTGAAGTACGTTTCGGTCGGAGACCCTGCTCATTCGGTTTCACGTGTTGTGCGACGATGGTCGTCTGAGTGGAGGGAGGATCTGGTCAGAGTCCTACCCACTCGGTTTCGCATAGATGCGATGGTGGCCGACTGGCGTCAGGGGTGACCCATGTTGCATAATGAGCATGTTGTGCATCTTTGCATTTGGTTGTGTTTGTTGCACTTGGTTGCTGCATTTGATTGACATGCATACTATTGGGTTTTTGGATCGGCACAGGTATGCACTTCTTTTCAGTGGTTCAGTTTTGCTTTTTCTTTTCTACTATTGCATCTTTCTTCAGTTCGTGCTAGATGGTAACTTACTGCTAGTATGACTTTTTATGCATATTGGTATATATTCGCTAAGTTCTTTGGATTCACCCATTAGTTTTGTTTTCCCCTTTTCAGGATGCTTGACTGGAGTGCCCAGCAGTCTGACCCAGTCCACATATTTTCAAGACGATTCTCGGGGTTGTTTTTGTATTCTGATGGTGGTATATGTTGGTACCCTTTCTCTGTTTTCATGTTATCTTTTCATTTTCGTTGCTCTCTTTATATTTTGATGTGTCATTTTGCACGGCAGTATAGTTGTACTTTTGTGTGTCATGGAGGCCTTTTGTTCATTTTGTTTTGTCGTAAGTCGTACTGGTACGCAGCCTTTGTCGTCATCTTCGATTTCTTTTTATTCAATCGCTTGTTCCAGCCATATAGGCTGCGGTACAAGCGGTCTGAGAAAGCCGTAGAGGTTAGATTTCTGGATTGTTCGTCGAGTCGAGGGAGTAGCAGTCCGGTTAGTATCGGATGGGCAGCTCCTCGGGCCGTGACACACTCGACTATTGAAATGTCGAACTCCATCACAACCCAAAACCATGATTCATTTCAAAATGAAGAAGTGGAGATACATTCAATTGATTCACAAATTCATTCCATATCCCAATTGTTTATAGATGTAAATGTTACTTATGAGAAAATAGATAATGGAGAGATATTCAATAATAAGGAACATGATGTACTAATAAAATCTTGTGACGAAGATTTACAAACTCTTAATGTTAATAATTTAGATCGTAATTAATGATGATTAAATTTTAGGTATGATCTTGCTTTTTTACATGTAATTTCACTAGTTATACTATATAATATATTATTATTCCTATTTGATTATTATTTAGCATGTGTATATAGTATAATGTTATCGTGAAGATATAATCATGTTGGATATTACAATAGTACACGGTGACCCGATTATCTACTGAATGATATATTATATGGTATAATCATGTCACATCATACTACAATGGTTTTACAGAAGTACTACCATATACTGATTTGGATATGGTACAAGTTGGTGATGGCTCAGGTTTGCATATTATTAATCTTGGAAACACACACATTCATTTGTACAATTGTACTTTTCGCATGCGCAACATCTTTCATGTTTCATCCATTACTAAAAATTTGCTCTCCGTACGATAGTTTTGATTTGATAACAATGTCTTTTTAGAATTTCATCATAATTATTATCTTATAAAAGATAGAAGAACAAATACTACTGTGTTTCTTGGAGAAATAAAAAAATACTCTCTACTGTCTTCAAAATTCTTCAATCAAAACTTTTATTGGTGAAAGCGCAAATAAATCAGTCTGACATGCTCGACTTGGTCATCCTTATAGTGTGAACACATATATATTTTAGTTTGTTTGTTTAATTTAACGAATTATTATTAAGTCGAATATTAAATTTATTTATAAATATTTGATTCATTTATTGTCTTATTCAGTCTTAGTCTTAGCGACCTTTGTAAACAGGGATATGAGATAATAGCTATCAAAATTCGAATCATAACACTCTAATGACAAATTCTGTTCAAGTAATAACTCGATTTCCACGGGGGCAATAGGGCTTTCACATCTCAAACAGGGGAGACAGAGAGAAAGTTCATAAGGATTCTCTTTCATGTCTTTAGCACATGGCATCGAACTGAGGTAACCGCACGAACAAATTAAGTACCAGTCTTTCACGTCTAACGAGGAAGTCCCATAAAATTATTATTACTAATATTTTACGTGGAAAAGTTTTAATTTTTTGACCAAAACTGTCATCTTCAAATTGTTTATTATCTGCGGGATGGAGGTTACGTACGTCTTAATTATGGTTTCCTTTATCCTTTCCCTGCATTAATTCCTCCTATATTTATCCATAAACATATAACAACTGTTCCTGGTTACTGAAATTAATTTGATATGTTTTTAGCTTCTTAATTAAATCAATCTTCGATCGATCCAGAATAATGAGGTCAATAAATTAAACCAGTAACAAGAGCTAGCATTAAAGTGAATTGGATGGATGGAGCTATCCTGATTACCACCTATTCCTTGTACTGCACGTATCTAAATCTATGAGCCGTCTTCTATATATCAACTCTTTTAATTTCCCGGCCCCTGTCTCTCCTCTTCTTAATCTCCCCTCGACCTTCCTCATCTCTCGTCAGTAATTTCTCCGGTGCAGCTAGCTGCTAGCCATGGCGCAGGGCATAGAACTCCCTCCAGGCTTCAGATTCCACCCCACGGATCTAGAGATCATCATTCACTACCTCGTCCCAAAGATCTCCAACCCAACCTTCACCGCCACAGCCATAGCAGACGCGGACTTGAACAAGAGCGAGCCCTGGCAACTTCCAAGTATGCATAATTGACATATAGATATATATCTTTTTTTTTGTTTAGAGCAGTACGTAATTTGATATGTTGAGTCTTAATTAGGCAAGGCGAAGATGCAGGGGGAGAAGGTGGAGACGATGTACTTCTTCTGCCAGAGGGACAAGAAGTACCCGACCGGAATGAGGACAAACAGGGCCACGGAGTCCGGCTACTGGAAGGCCACGGGCAAAGACAAGGAGATCGTCTGCAAGGCCAGTAAGGGCGGCCTCGTCGGCATGAAGAAGACCCTCGTGTTCTACAAGGGCAGAGCCCCCAAGGGAGTCAAGACCAACTGGGTCATGCATGAGTTCAGACTCGAAGGCAATCACCACCATTCCAATGAGGAATGGGTCGTGTGCAGGGTCATCCACAAGACCACAGGGTTGAAGAGATCATTATGCACCAGTGCTCCTGCAGTACCGCACGGAGATCTTGGTCTCATGGATTCCTTGATGGAATCCAATAGCCTAATTATTCATGATCACGTAGTCTTTGACTCGAAAGGGGAAGAAGGGAGTTATCCACAAGTAGAGACCATGATGATGAGCTCGATGAATCCAGCTTTTGGATCACAAGTACACGCCCCTCTTCCTCCACAACCACTAAACTACAGCGACTGTTACTTGCACCAGGACGAGGCATTGCTAATGGCGAGACCATCTACCAACACAAGGAATTGCATAACTTACGGATTTTGAATGATCGATAGGGAAAACTACCTAAAGAATATTATATATATTAATAGTTAATGTGTCGGTATTGTATCATTAATTGTATTGTTATGTATAAATGAGAGTGCAAGTAGAGGGAGATTGACTGTTAGGCCAAAAGGAATTCTTTCTTTTTCAGTGAAAGGTCATGGAAGGGCAAGTGGAAAGGGGTTGTATTTGTGTGATTAGATAAGTTTTTACGCTAATGAGCAAATGGTTTCATTTCACATGCATGAACTCCAAATTTAGGGTTCATTCGAGAGGAGAAGTAAAATATTGCCCCTAGTAGGAAAAAAAATTAAAGAAGAGAAGAGAGTTACGTTCTCTATTATTCTACCACGTCAAATTAATATAATTTCCTTATGGTACTAATTGAGATAAAGACATGTATGCGTACACTAGTTCAATGCTGGCATATGTAGAATATGATGAAATTTTACGTATTCTTTTTTCGTTTCTTGTCTGTTTAATATTGCTTTCTCTAGCAAAATATTTATGTGGAGGTGTTATATTATGTCATCCAACTATATCATGCGTATATCGTTCAGGGGTCATGATTTTTTAGCCTGATGATAATGATCTTGTGTAAAGTTTACTTTTATATATATATATATATATATATATATATATATATATATATATATATATATAAAAGGATGTGTCCACTCCATAAGATATTCATGGTTTGTCCCCATGTCATTCTTAATTAATTGTTGAATTTTATAGAGACGCAAGAAATCTAATATCAATTATGCATCCCTTTGCTTTTATTCTTCTAGTTCTAGAATAGAAGCAATTGATCTTATATTATCGAAAATATATGATATTTCAGTGGAAGAATTCTGCATTAACAGTAAAACAATGGGAAGTGGAGGAGGAACTTAGTTGTTTTAGATTTGGTAGAGTTTTCTTAATTGGGATGATCCATCAAAATTCTAAGTATATATATATATAAAAGATTTTGATCAGGTGTGGATCGCTCCCTGCGGACCGCGTGCGCGACAACGCCTGATCGTCACGGTGACCGATCAGGCCTGTGATCGATCAGGCCAATGCCTGATCGGTCACGGAAAGGCTCGGGAGCTTACCTCGACGGGTTCATCGTACCCCGACGGGTTCACCGTATCCAGACGGGTTCACGTACCGTACCCCCTAGGGGTTCATCGCACCCCCTAGGGTTATGATTTTGTTCGGGGGCGGCGGCCGAAGGCCGCCGATGGTGTCCGATCAACACTGGACGCAGCGCCGTGCGTGACCGATCAGGGAAGTCCCTGATCGGTCATCCGCACACGGTCCGCACCCCGCGGTCCGCACCTGATCAGCTGTAGCGATCTCGGCCTCTATGGTCCCCACAGGCAACCCTCTAGGCCCGAGACCCTACGGCTCAATTGGTACCAGGATTCAGGAACTTTAGTACTTAGCCTGGAGGTCTAGAGTTCGAATCCTGGGGAAGGCAAAAACCCACTGGCCAGGGGTGGGAATACCCGTAGGGTCTCGGGCCTAGAGGGCTGCCTGTGGGGACCATAGAGGCCGAGATCGCTACATAAAAAGGGGCCTTTTTATTGTAACGACCCGACCCCTTGGCCCCTTGGGCGGCCCAACTGGCGGCCCACTTGGCGGCCCTCGGCCCCTTGGGCGGCCAAATCCATTTGGCGGCCCCTTTGGCGACCTCTTGGGCGGTCGTTACACACAAGTACTTCCCTAGGATTCGAACCCTTGACCTCCAGGACAAGTACAATAGTTCCTGAATCCTGGTACCAAGTGAGCTATAGCCGCAACCAGGCCAACGCCTCTCGCGCGACCTTCCTCTTCCTCCAGCGTGGATCGGCCACCAGTCCTTGGAGTTGGGCGCCCTTATCATCTTCCTAATCTTCCCACCGGGCGTTGAAACTTCGCCGAATCTGAACAGGGAGCATCCGACGCAATCAAGATTGGTAAGTGGATCTAGGGTTCTTGTTGCTGTTGAGTTGGGACCTTGCTCTGTGCGATTTTGGATCTGGCTAGAGAGGTCGGGTTGGAAGTTGGTTAGCTGTCGTTGCTATAGAATTGGGTCGAAGCAATGGATTAGTACCAGCGCAGGAGTTAAGGCAAATTCTATTCCTATAGTGATCAGTTTGGATGATGGTATCCATTCGAGTATTGGTTCGGATTTCTACTGATTGGTTTGAGTTGGGTTTTTAGGTATTTGATTCCTCTATTCTTGATCCCTGCCATGCTACCCGATTGGCGTTTGATGCAACTTGGGTTTGAGATTATGGGTTATGTGTGGTGTTTTTCTTGATTTCGAGGTCTTGGTGTTGTTGATTTAGTTTTGTACCTGTGTTAGGAGTTGTTGAACTTGAGAGTTGGAATTAAATAGGGGATAATCATTTAATTAATATTAATTGATCATGGTATCTAGTTTAGTCAATTATCATTTGTTATGATAGCTAAGATGATCTTTAATACAGGATGTTGATTGGTTTCGGATATCAAGGAGTGAAGCTTCTTTTCCGATTCGGACTATACTCTGGAGGCGGATACCTCTGTTTATGCATAGCTAGACATAGTTAGCAGTAGGGATATCTGATGTCTTTATCTCTGTGCTTTTGCTTCTGTAGTTGTATCCGTTAGCTTTACTGCTTACTATATCTGTATGGATTGATGATGCACAGTTTACCTTATACCTTACGCTAGGATTTAGATATTGGTGCATACCGGTTATATGGACTACTGCATATCATGTAGATGACAGCAGGGTTAGATAGTGGATGATGCATGAGATAGTGACACGCATCATTATTGCACGTAGCATAGGGGACGACCTTTGACTCCCTAGAGGTTGAGATGGTCGTCGTACTTGCTACTCGTGTAAGAGCATATGTAGGCGACCCTTGACTCCCCTAGTGGTTGAGAGGGGCCGTCAGACCTGCCACATGACCTGTCGTGCAGCCCCGTTGGCGGACCCGGGCACTGCAGCAGGTCCCCTACCTATCCGATGATAGCAGGGACGTTTAGAGCGTTACTTCACCCGATGGTGGGGTACATTTATGGTCTCTGACCCTACCCATTCAGTCTCGCGTGTACCGCCTCATAGACCGTCTGTTCGTGCAGGGAAGACCAGGTCAGAGCCCTACCCACTCGGTTCGCGTGCTTCTGCGACCAATACCGACTGGCGTCTGGGGTGACCCATGTTGCATCATGAGCATGCTCTGCATCTCTGCACTTGGTTGTGTTTGCTGCACATGATTGTTGCACTTGGTTGACATGCATACTACCGGATTTGGATCGACGCAGGTAGGTATATAGTTCCTTTACTGCTTATAGTTCAGTTCTGCATTTCTTTTTACTATAGTTATCTTCAGTATTGTGGTAGATAGATAGACGGTGACTTACTGCTATTATTTTCTTCCTGTGCATATCAGGCTGTATTCGCTGAGTTCTTAGGACTCACCCCGTTAGCTCCCTGTTTTTATTTCAGGATGATTGTCTGGAGTGTCCAGCAGTCTGTCCCAGTTCGCGTATTTCTTCGAGATGATTCCGGGATGTCTCTTTTACTTTGTTGGTGGTACATGTTGGTACCCGTTTTCTGTTTCTTTTACTTTGCTTTTCCGCTGCTATATTTGTTTTCGTTTTTGTTGATTTCAGACGGTTGTTCCAGCCCTATAGGCTGTGGTACAATCATCTGAGGTGGTCGTAGAGGTTAGGTTTCTGAATTGTCCGTCGTTTTCGTTTTCGCTTTATACAGATGCTTGTTCCAGCCTTATAGGCTGCAGTACAAGCAGGCTGAGGCAGTCGTGGTGATTAGGTTTTCGGATTGTCCGCCGAGACGAGGGAGTAGCTGTCCAGTCGGTATCGGACGAGCGGCTCCTCGGGGCGTGACAATTTATTTGGTATCAGAGCCCAAGTTCTCGAGATACCTTGTGGTCTTGTGGGGTTTTTTCCGGATTTTGTGTCGGAGTCGTTTTCTCGATAAACGTGATTGGGACATGGCAGCGATGGGACATCTCCAGGCGACACAAGGTATATGTCATGACTCATTTACCTCTTTTGGTATTCACTGTCTAGTGTAGGGTTGGACATTTTGTTATTTTGGTGGGATTGTATATCGACTTATATTCTTGACCGGTAGGTACTCGTAGATATGTTTTGGCTGGAAGACATGTAGTCGATTCGTTTATTTGCGACCATGTTGGGAATCGATTATAGGCGACTGGTTGACATGTTACCGATTCGTCTAGGATGCAGAGAATGTTGATTCTCGAGTAGCACCGATATATGGTCGAAAGACGAGGGTCGAACTTGTCAATAACCTATCGGAGGTCTGATAGATATCATTTTATTGATTATTTTAATTGCTAAAATCCATGTTTGACCTATGTTTTTATTGCTTAATTGTGGAATTGCCCTAGGTTTTAGAACTTACTTTGGTTTTGGACTTAATTGCAAATTTGTATAAAATTGGATTATTTGGCCACTAATTTTCTGATATATTTTTGTAGGCATGAAAGGATCCTGGACCGAGGGCATATTGGGTCAAACTTGAGTCGGAAGTGACCCGGATCGAATTATCAAGATTATGATTTAATCTGGGCCGTCCGATTCAAGAGCGGCTAGATCTGAGCCATCCGGGATTATCTGAAGCAATCCGAGCTAGGGCTAGGGTTGATCAAGCACCCTGATCAAGATCTGAAGGTTTCATCCCAATCAGAGCTCAATCAACCGTTGGATCAAGCTTGGAGGGCTCTAGATCGTCCATTCAAAGACTAAGATGATCTGGACCATCCGTTGCAAATCTGGAGGATCCGAGCTACCACAAGGCAGATCCTGACCCCAGATCATCATCATCAAAGTTTGGCTCCAATCAGAGCAAGATCAGCCGTTGGATCTCCTCCGATCAATCTGGGCCGTCCGTTGATAACTATTTAATCAAAAATTCCCGCAGCCTCTTCCTCGTCGCGTCTCCGCCGCAGTCATCTTCTTCTTCAGCTGTTCTTCAATTTTTAGCTAGTTTTCTTCATCAAGGAGGCGCGATCCCTCAATCCATCATCAAAGCAAGGGCTAGGTCAGTGAAGAGAGTCTCAGTGAAGTTTTCGGATTGGTTTTGCTCAATAGCAAAGTTGCGCGAGATTTCGGCAGTGTTGCTATCCGACTTCAACGAACTCAGCTGCGCCCCATTTCCACTGCATCCGAGCTGACCAGAGGGGTTCCCTGGATGGTCTCGGTCATTCCCAAATCCAATTCGCAAGCCACAACAGCGAGATTGAAGAATTCGGAGCCAAATTTCAGTTTGAGCCATGTTTGATCTGATTTAGTAGTAGATACACTTCTTCCACTGATTTGCAGAGCTTGCGGGTCCGAGGTTCTCCCTTGATTGCCGACCAAGAATCTCTTGAGTTGGAGAATGATTGAGGAGTAGCTTAGATAGTTAAATTTCAGTTTATTTAGCTGTAATTTTCATTACTGCGGTGTTTGGTTTCTATCTTGGTTTCAGATTCGTTAACTTGGTTTATTGCATTGTTTCAGCTGTAATCTAGCTTTAATCCTTCAAGTTGAGTAGTTTAGGAACTTGTTTAGTGATAGAGTGAGTTAAATTTCAGTTTACTTTGGTTTATTTTAGTTGCGTGCCATTTAATTACCTTGCGTATCAGTTCATTTCTGAATTTGCAATTCAGTTTCTGAAATTTTCAGTTTGTTTCACTGTTAGTGAGCTAATTCAGTTAGTCTAAGTTTGTTTAGATCTTAGCTTCATTTCTGAATCTTGTTTAGCTTGGTAAGTCCGAATTTCAGTTTGTTTCCCAGCTAAGCTTGCGTATCAATCCCCTGTTTTCAGCTTTCGAATTACTGCACTCAATTCAGTTTACTACATTTTCATTTCTGAAATTGGTTTCGAATTCCTCAGTTTCTGCATCCATCTGTGATTGAATGTTGCATCGTTACATTTGCTTTACATCAATTATCTTGTACAATTTATAGATTTGCATTCAGCTCAGTGTTGGCACACCAATTTCCAATTTCTGCACAATAGTTTCAAGCTGCCAATGCTGCGAGTTTCTGATTTTCAGACCAAAATTTGTATAAAGTGATGCATGTTTCTTGTGAATCTTAGCCGAACCTTGGATGGTAGCATTCTAGTTCATTTGTCTTGCTTGAATTTGCATTAAACTTGTAGCTGCATACCTATTTGCTGTCTCTGAATTTCTGCATCATTCCTGCAGTTTTCTGCAGTTTCTGCAGATTTGTTGTGTTGAGTTCTTCATAATCTGTGTTGATCAATTTTTTTTAAGGTCTGAATGTCTTCAATTATCCCTGCATATCACTGGGTTCATGGCTGAGCTTTCCATGCTTAAATTGATTAGTTTCAAGTACAAGTTGGCACAAAAATTTTAGTTTTGGCACAAAGTTTTCCATTGCTTGCCAAGCTATTTTGGGGCACTGTTTTGCATCCGAAATTAACATGTTTTCTTGGTGTATGATTGTGTTTGAAATCAATTTCATATGCATTTGATTTATCTCTGAATTGTAATCTCAATTTTGGCACATAAACATCTCAATTTGCATATCTAGTTTGTTTTATGGTTGCATTGTGTGTCAAGATAAAATTTCGGTTGAATGGTACTCCTTTGAATTAAAAGCAATTTGTCGTGTACATGCATTTAAGTTCAGAATCACTCCTTGAATTCGGCTAAGTGCTTTGCTTAATGAGATTTTCCATTGGTTGAGTCCATGAATTGCCATTACTTAGTTTAAGTTGCTTGGTTCAATTTCCTTCTTTCTTTATGTTTTCATTGTGACTTTATTTCCGAATTGCAACCCAAACCCAAACTTTATTTGAAACCCGAATTCACAAACGACACCTAAATACAAGCGCGAATCAAACAACGTCAACTAGCCCCGAGAAAAATACGACCTGTGGCCCCTATATTACATTTTCAGATTTTGATTGTAAAAAGGGTTTCCAGCATTCATTCATATATATTTAAATCTGATGAGCCCACACTTTCGTGACAATTTAATCTAGTATATTTTGGGCTATCAAGGTCAAGGAAATCAAGTTATAGAATTCATGTCCTATACCAGTTGTATACTAGTATCAGTTGATATCGACTGTGTGAGACATTGAGACTGCATATCGATACAGTGATGATTTCTCCTATATCAGGGAGTTTTAGACTTCTGGTTTGCTCGTGCTGAGTTAGCTGACCTAGAGGGTACGAGTGAGTACATGATCTGCATTGATGCAGGAAGTGTAGTACTAGCTATATACTATAACTGATAGTAAAATATCGATATAGCTGGAATATGAGTATGACTTTCATAGATATATATCTTTGTGGTATTTTGGTGTATATCATAGTAGATATATATCTCTTGAGTATCGCTTATACTTTTGTATACTCTACCTTGGATAGGTAGGATGGATATTTCCCGAGAGGGATTGGATATCGATTCCCATAATGTTAGGGTGTGTATCCATTGACTTGGAGGTAGCTCGATTGACACCTAGTCAAGCTTTTCCAAATCACCATTATGGTCAAGGTTGACTAAGGAGATGATCGGATGACACGTTGTGAATTCGATTGTATAGTGGAGAATTTTGATTCTTCAATGGTACCGACTGATGAGTTGGGAAGCTAGGATTAAATCGGACGACAACCTATTGGAGCTTGCGTATCGTAGTTGGCTCGACCGACATAGGATCGATCCACTTTAGCTCATGGTGCTTTGGGCGGTTAGGGTTATTTATTTCCGTACAGATATCCTAGATGACATGTTTAGAGGACATGACCTGCTGGATGCAGCAGAGATGATATTCACTGTTTATCATTTCAATGGATAGAGGATAGATGTATCCTGGTCTGTGGGACTTTTGACCTCGGATTCATTATACTTGGTTAGATAACCTAAATAGTACAGTCAAATGTGACTTGTACCGATCCGGAGGAGTGTAGAGCTAGTTGCTTGACACTTGCGGGATTATTGCTCGTACTTGGTTTGGATAACCAAGAAGATACCTTTCGATTTCTGATTTGCACTGATGCGAATCACTTACGGAACCGAGTCACCTTTGGGGTGAAAATACTAAGGATGATATTCGGGAAATAAATAATTACTTCCTGACTATTTTGGGATACTCCTAAGGGACAGTGTGTCTCTATCTGCTTTTGGGGGCGGAGTTGGAGTATATTGGGTTACGAGAAGACGATTAGTCAACTAGTCTTACGCTATTCTAGTCTATGAGGTTCCATGACTCATAGATAGGTTGTGAGTGTTAGATATTATCGATAGCTGATAAGTACCATTTTATTGATTATTTTAATTGCTAAAATCCATATTTGACTTATGTTTTTATTGCTTAATTGTGAAATTGCCCTAGGTTTTAGAACTTACTCTTATTTTGGACTTAATTACAAATTTGCATTAAATTGGATTATTTGGCCACTTAATTTCTGATCCATTTTTGTAGGCATGAAAGGTTCATGGACCTATGGCATATTGGGTCAAACTTGAGTTGGAAGTGACCCGGATCGAGTTATCAAGATTAGGATTAAATCTGGGTCATCCGATTCAAAAGTGGCTAGATCTGAGCCATCCGGGACCATCTGAAGCAATCCGAGCTAGGGTTAGGGTTGATCAAGCACTCTGATCAAGATCTGAAGGTTTCATCCCAATCAGAGCTCAATCAACCGTTGGATCAAGCTTGGAGGGCTCTAGATCGTCCATGCAAAGATTAGGGTGATCTGGACCATCCGTTGCAAATCTGGAGGATCCGAGCTACCACGAGGCAGATCCTGACCCCAGATCATCATCATAAAAGTTTGGATCAAATCGGAGAAAGATCAGCCGTTGGATTGATGTGGAGAAATCTGGGCCGTCCATTGTTAACTATTTAATCAAATTTCTGCGCAGCTTCCCTTTGTCGTGTTTCCTCGCCGCAACACTTTCTTCTTCGTGTTCTTCATTTTCATAGCTAGTTTTCTTCAATCTAAGGGGCGCGACCCCTCAATCCTTCTACTAGATCAATTGCTAGGCTATTGGGAAGGTTCTCGGTGAATTTCCAGCTCCGAATTGGCCAAAACAGAGCTGTTGTGAGGTTTCCGTAGCTCTGTCATTTATTGCTTCAATCTCGGTTTTGCTCCATCCTTCATCCATCCGAGCAGTTCAGAGGGGTTTCCTGGAGTGCTTGGTTCATCCCCACACCATCCGCGCAATTGGACAATGCCAGATTGAGGAAATCGATTTGGAATTCAGATTGGTTCAGAGTGTGAGCTGGATTTGAATTGCTGAGCTATTTTTCAATTGTTTGCTGAGCTTGCGGGTTCGAGGCTCACTCTTGCTTGACGACCAAGAAGTTCTTGACCTAATAGAGTGATTGAGGATAGTTTTCTCATTTAATTTTCGAGCTTTAGATGTAATTTTCATTTCTGAATTCGTGCCATTTTATTTCTGAATTTTATCTAGCTGCTGTAATTTTCTTGTATGGATTATTTCTTTCTCAGTTCGAGGCTTATCCTTGAGTGACAGCAAGGGTTTCTTGAGTTGAGATAAGAGATTTAGTTTACTTAGTCAATTTCCATTGTGTTAGTGTAATTTTCGATTCCTACTTCTTGATCTGTTTTTGTTTTTCTCATCAGCAGCCTAGTTTCCGTTTCTGAATTTGTTTTCTGCCTTTAATTAGTGTTTAAACTCTGCAAGTAGTTAGTTGGTTTGCTTTTTAGTGAATGATTGTCTTTAATCTTAGTTGTTTTGCAAATACTTCCATTTCCGCATTTCAGCTTAATATTTGTTGCGCATAAGTCCTGTACCAGCGTGCCAACTTGGTTTCTGATTTCTTTCAGCTTATCTCGAATTAAATTCGAGTTCAGTTTCAATTCCTGAGATTTGAGATAACAATTAGTCTGCTAATGAATGTGATTTAAGAGTGTTTCGCATTTAAATTTAATTCTATACTTTTGCTCAGCTGCTAATGCAGCAGTTTCTGAAATTTCTGGACAGCCCCCTGCAGTTTCAGATTCAATTCTGCAAGTCTGCCTTTAGTGTAGTTTCTGAAATTCTGTCTCGAATAAACCATAGATCCTCTGCAGCTTGTCCGAACATCAGTTCTGTGAACTAGTTTAAGTTTGTGATCTGTTTTGCATTGGTTTGCAGCTGAATTTCTGCATTCAAATCCTTGTTTCTGCATTACTTTTCTGCATTCAGATTTTGTTTCTGCACCACTGTTTCTGAATTGAGTTTTCTTGACTGATCAGACTTGGATTTTACTTCACTGGTACTATCCTTTTCCAAGCTGAGTTGGCTAGTCTCAGCATGAATTATCATGGTTCCAGTTTAAGCATTCAGTACTAGTTTCGGCACATCAATTTTCTCCCTTACACAACAATTTAACTTCAATTTCTGCAAGTGTATCAAGCTCATGTCACGCCCCGAGACCCGGGAGCCGCTGTTCCAATATAAAATCGGACAGCATCTCCCCTGTCCGACGGACAATTTACACATATACAGAACATAATAGACATCACCACGCAGTTTAATTATATATATTTGGCCTCAGGCCTCAAAACTAAAACATAAACTGACCATAACACAAAGTAAATCATACCTGACTGCGGACCGGTCCGACTTACGACGAAACAACCAATACAAAAACCCCTTAGGGCACACGACAACACTCCCAAGACATATACAAGTCCAATAAGTAAATATAAAAATAGACACTACTAAGTACAAAACGAAACTATGTCGTCGCGATGGGTAGGGACTGGCTGCTGGGCTCTTCTGGTGACTCCAAGTATCTCAACCTGAAATAAAAACATATGGCAACGGGGTGAGTCTATAAACTCAGCGAATACCCAGCAGATATGCATAGTATGTTATAATAACAATAAGCATCTACGTTAATACAGTCTCATATCAACAGTATGGAAAAACTAGTACTGGAAATACTGAGGTAGATACATACCAGAATCCAGCTCACCTGAAAAGAGGATAATCAGTAACAAGGGAATATCATTAGACATATAATCTCAAATAACAAGTCTCCAGTATATGCGATGTCAAACAAGTGCAGCAAATAAGTGCAGCAAACAATGCACGATACAAAGTATGCACATGGTGCAATGACATGTGTCAACCCTGACACCAGACAGATCATCGTACACCTGTCATAGGGACGTCTGAACGGGTAGGGCTCTGACAACTGTACATCCTGCCATCACTGCTCCTGAGTGACCGGGTGGACAGGATGCTGGTGGAGACTCCGCTCCGACCCCAAGCAATGGGAGAGTCAAGCTCTCATCTCCTCGTGGCTCAGTACGAGAAGGGATCCCTGCTTGCTACCACGCTCGCGCTCACCCTCCTCATAGTGGTCGAACGGAGCAATACAGGGCAAATGCACACATCTACGGTATCCACTAACCCATGAGTGGCCGTGTGTGCATGTCATGTACCGGAAGATGATTAGGCTCAACCACAAGGGAGTCGCTGATCGCCGGCATGCAACAGTGCAAGGATGGTGTATGATAGATACACATACATAATAACTCAGGGATAACTAACAAGTATCCAGGACAGGCATAATAACTCAGGGATAACTAACAAGTATCCAGAACAGGCATAATAACTCAGGGATAACTAACATATATCCAGAACATGCATAATAACTCAGGGATAACTTACAAGTATCCAGAACATGCATAATAACTCAGGGATAACAGACAAGTATCCAGAACAGGCATAATAACACAGGGATAACTAACAAGTATCCAGGACATGCATAATAACTCAGGGATAACTAACAAGTATCCAGAACATGCATAATAACTCAGGGATAACAGACAAGTATCCAGAACAGGCATAATAACTCAGGGATAACTAACAAGTATCCAGGACAAGCATAATAAACAAGGCTAGCGTATAATCTTACTGCTATCTATAACCAACCATGCATAGCAATATGACCATATCTAAAAAATAAGTCAAAGGGTACCCGCCTCAAAGTAGGAGTAGTCCGTATAGAGAATGAAGTCGCACGACCACACGGAGCAACCCAGTCAGAGTCCTGTATCAAAAGCATGATTATTTAGCTATTTACACAAATACCAAATAGCTAATATAACACAACTTCATTAGGATCATCCTAATCCTAATGATCAATCCCAACATACCCCAATCTCCAAAGGTATACTCCCTATTTGTCATATTACCAATACAAATCCAACCCAGAAGTGATCCCAAGTAGAGCTGCTGCCCGAACCACAATCGATCAAACCTATACACCCAAGATCAAACTCAATCCATTATCAATTAGTGTCACCAAATCAATGCTAATATCTAAAATCTGTTCGAGCAGAGATAAATTCTCATAATGATCCTATCAACACAAATCCACAGCGCCCAACAGCTAACTCAACTCAATAGCATCATCAAGACATTTGGACTAATTCCAACTTCAATTTGAAACAAAAGGAAACTGATCCACACAGATCGATCTGACAACATCAAAACTGAACGAAAACGGAACACAAGCTCAACCCCAAACTAGTCACGGATCAAATCAAAATTCGAAGACACAAGAGTTTTCCAATCTTGAAGAACAGCAACCTATTCCACTTACCGCTCCATGGATCCAATCCCGAACAGAAATCCAAGGATACTAATATCATCATCCATTAATCAATTACAAAAAAATACATCTACTCTTACCTCAATCGCTTGTTTAGAGCCCCAACCTACCAAATCAATACCCCCAGAAAAGCTGATTCTCAATCCTTGATCCGCTTCCTACACAGATAGCAAATCTCTGCCAAGAAGAGACACAAATCCAGCGAATAGGTGTTACGATCCAAAATCAGAGCATATCCCCACTGCCTTGAATCAATCCCATCATGAACTCCATCCAAAATCGAAACTAAGGCAAAACCAACAAAACAGAACAGCCAAAAATTCAAACACAATCAAATCTCCAATATAGAACTATCCAAAATCAGATTTGATTGTTAATCCACCATCCAAAATCGAAACACAACTCATCCAAGGAGAGCATTGAACCGAGATAGACTTTACCTGAATTGGGATTCTGCAGAACTCCCTTACTCCCGATCCGGCGTTCAGAAATCACACGACCGCTACCACAGCTCGCTCAAGCAATCTGGCGATGAAGAAATGTCGATCAAAGATAGGAAGATTGCATATGCCATCTCGTGCCATAGAAGGGCCGATAGTAGCTAGGATCGGGAGAGAGCAATATCGGATGGAGATCGAGAGAAGCGAGACTCACGATCGCTTGAGGGAGCACGTGACGACCGGAAGACGTGGAGGGGACGGAGAGAGTTTATCGGTGGCAAGACGGGCGACGACGCCGGCGGTGCACAAGGGAGAGACGTCGCGCGTCGTCGAGCGAAAAGCAAGAGTCGGCGAAATGGTTTGCTAGGGCACGGGCTAGGTATAACAAAAAGTAATTAATATATATATATATATTATATATATATATATATATATATATATATATTCTAACTAAAAGTATATTTTTCCTTAAATAATTTATAAATAGTCCATCTTACGCCTATTTATCCCAGTAAATATTTATTTTTTTCCCTCGTATTTTACATTATCCCCCACTAACAAAAATTTGGTCCTCCAAATTTCGTCATTCCTCATACGACACACACTAACTGTTAAACATGTCTATACTGTTAGTGATATGAGAGAAGTGTCCTAAGGCAATCGCCTTATGATGTAAACATTTATATTAATAAATGATAATTCACTATTTGAGTATACATGTTTTGTGTATTTGATTGAGATCTTAAACTCATCTACTGAATGTCCGCAATACAATTCACAGCATAAGAGAATTTGTGATGGGATCACAACTAGTGATTATCTCTATATGTGCAAATGTGAAGTATTGAAAATATCCCTAGTCGATGAATTGATAAAAACGGACACTATCAATTCTGTTGAGACTAGCATGGGTTATTCTCTAATCAGCTGATTCTCACTGGCTGGTGATAATGGGATGTCCGGAGATAAACATGGATGCTAGTTAAGGGAACTAGTTCATTGGAGTGACTAGCTGTAAGACTTCATATGGGAATCTATATGTAGATATGTCAATGAAGTTCTTACTGCGGCTTAAGTGCGATGTTCCTTTGACTTGCGGTGTTCAAGTCATCTTGGTCATGGAGACTTATACTTTAACATCTTAAGCAAACATCTCCAAGGAGGTGTGGACCCAGGATGATTGGGTATAAGCCGAAGTGCCCGAAGATGTTTGAACAGCCTACAAAGGATTCACCACTCCTTGCGAGTAGATGTATACCCAGGCCTATCGTCGGATTGTTACTCAGAAATCTCTGGCCAGAGTATATCATGTTTAGAGTAAGAGTCTCTAAAATACATGAGAGTAATTAGAAATCCAAAGGACGAGAAAGACATAACTTGGGCTAGGTGTGACGTAGTCAGCCTAGTGGGGACTGACACCATAGACCGTGTCCTGAACCAAGTGGGTATAAGGTGGTGAAGGGAATGGGGCACGATTCATTAGAGCTGCTGAAGGGTTTCAGAATAATTTCTTCTGAGGTCAAACCGTTGATCTTTCGATTAATTGGGGATCATGATGTACTACTAGGTGCCACTCATGATCGTTCTATAATTAATGGGTTAATTATAGACGGCCAACATAAATCGAAAGCTTATTTAGTCACACGCAATACGAGTAATCCGAGGGATTTAAAACGAGTTGAAAATTGGATTTTCCGATCAAGAGAAATAAGTCGAATCTGAATTTATCAGAGGCGCGACGGAAGCTAAAAAGGGCTAAGTCTTTTGAAGGCTTTTTGGGCGAATTAAATGAGTTTAATTCGCGGCGGTTCGGGTTGGTTTGGCCGGCCAAAGAGGGTGTCAAAACCCCCTTTGGTGGCCGGTCACAATAAGAGGAGAAAACCAATTAATTTTGGTTTAATTAATAAAATAAATCTAGCGCGATTTATTTTATAAATTATGGATAAATAAATTTGTATAAAGAAATTTATATAAATAAATTTATAGAAATTTATTCTTTTATGGAAGATTAAAATAATCCATGAATTGGTTTATTTTAATTTTATAAAATCAATTATGAATTGATTTTTCCATAATAAGAAAGTTTATAAATTTTTATAAAATTTTATTCCATAATTTAAAAAGAAGAAGAATTAGTTTTATTATAAATTGGTTTATAATAAAGACTCGGTTTAAACGGAATAATTAATAAGAAAATTTATAAGATAAATTTTTTATAACTAATTCCGTTAATTCGGTTTAGAGGGAGACTTAGCAAAGGAGTTGCTACTATATAAAGGAACCAAAGGCTAGCCCTTATTCCCAATTAAGAGATTAATTATTCTCTCCCTCTCTCTCTTAATCTCTTCTCCTCTCCCTCTTCCTCTCTTGCCTAGGGCCGGCGCCCACCCTAGAGGTTTAGGGCCGGCGCACCAAACAACTTCCCCCCTTGAAGTTGCCGTGAGGTTTCAAGAAGAAGGAGAACCCGAACACGAAGAAGAAGAAGCGGATAGCGACTCCTCTCTTCCCGGAATTCGATTCCGTTACTTCGTTGGTTAGTTTTCCATTGTTTTTCTCTTGTTCTTCTAGTTGTGCCTTTCGAGAATCTAGTAGTTCTCGTCGGCACAAAACTCGTGACTTTGTGAAGTCATCCCGAAGAGAACTCGGCGTGGACACGAATAGAGGCGGAGCTTCCAAGGGACGCTACGGTTGGATCTCGTCCCTTACTTCGAGTTACGAGAGGTACTTGGTAAATTAGTTTACTTTTCCGCAAAATTTTATTTTATGATTATGTCAACACACCATAGGATTGCATGCTAGATACGAAGTTAAAATAATTTAGGAAATTATTTTATGCAAACTCTTCCGCTGCACGTAAAAATTTTGAATTTTACGAACTCGTATCATTGTCGACATGCACCCGGTCCCAACATATACTCTTCATGGGTAATCACCTCGTCTGATACCCTACGATTACACTGCTACGGAGCAACTGGAGTTATCAATCCAGAGGTTATCATCCGATAACCAGATACACCCGAACACCCATTCAGTCACCACACCTGTCCAGGGCACTCCATCCTAAGATCACTGATGCCAAATCTATACTCCGATCCTCGAACGTAAAATGTTGCATTCATAAGTATCACCAAGTATCTCCAAGTTATTGGCAAGCTTAAGATTTCAAGTCCAAGAGCATTTTCCTCAAACACTGATAAGCATTGAAGAACTGTGTCTCTGCTACATCTCACAGACCACCACCATTTCCATAAACATAAGCCAAAAAATAACACAATAGCTGCCACAAACAAATAATTAATTATCATGTCATGCAGGCCTCATAGTGCATCTAAATTCAAACAACTAATTTCGTTGTTCTCACGCCTTCGACTGCCTAACCAATCCCATTAGAGTTCACACAGACTAAGAACGGAGAATCATTATTGTCCAATAATAGTAATCCACTAATACTGCTCAGTTAGATTGCAAAGAACAAGCATCCAATAGAATGTTCCCATTAAAGTTCAACAAAAATGGAGTACAGGTGTTGAAAACAGAGGAAGGATATAAGACAAAACCAGTTGTGTCTAAAGATCTCATTCCATATTGGTCCTGAAACCACTTCCATATAAATCTAGACTCGTGCAAAAGAAAGTAAGGTGATTCCACTTTCTTCCTCGATGATCTAGGTGATCTTCCAAATACTATATGTAAATGCAAAGTTGATTAAGTAACCACTTATTCAATATCTCGAGTTACAAGCCAAGCTATACATTTATACCTGAAACAATTCTCCCGCACACGCACTCCATGTGTGAATGTAATTCCTGTGTTAGGTTAACTTAGTCAAGGGAATTAAATATCAAATGCAATTGAATATATGGGCTATGGCTCTAATACCATGTAAAGTTAGTTAACCGATTGCTAATTTGCATTAGTACTATGCTAGTATAATGGCCTAGAAATGTACACGGCATCCTTGATAGTGTATTCATTCCTTCAGTGTTAATTGAAGGCAACAATGTGAACACAATGGCATGCAATGGCTTGTAGAAAACAAAATGTTAACCAACATGATTTACGCATAATTAATCCACAAAATAACTAAAAACACAGTATAAAAGTAGTTGAGAACCACATAAAATATATTTGACATCCCATAATTCCAAGTTCAAATCATATAGAGCATGCCTCAATCTGACTACAAATGAAGAGAATAAGTGATGTTAGCTTCTGAAAAGCAGTCCTCGAGTGAACTGGTGGAGCATGCACCAATTGTGAAGCTAGAAAACCATCTAAATGTCTAGTGTGCAAGCATCAGCGATAGAAATATCATAGATCCTATTTAGAGGGTAATTGAACTAGGTTCTCAACGACGAGCGAAGTGAGACTTGCTGATTGATCCCCATGATCCAGAGCCAGCACCATACAGATTATTCTTATCAGCAAAAATTGTCACCTTTAGCACCAACTATATATAAAAAAAATCACTATCAATCAATCATCGCGTCTATCAATATCCCCTATGAACCACCAATCAAAGATAACTTCTAACTAACAGACTGTAACGTTATAAATCCACCAATGATCCACCAGAAAATTATATGCCACGATAAGGTTCATGATATCCACCTCACCATATTATCCTCAACCAAAATCTAACGAGATGATCCTCTATAAGAAAAAGTCATTTATCCATCCACACCCATGGCCAATAAATCAAAGACATTCTCCAATATATCCTCAAAACACCACATAACATAGAAATTTGTCAATCCCAATCCACCTCTCAACACCAACAAGAAAGTTCATGGTGATAACAACCTCATGATCCCGTGAACTAATAGGTTCACGATGGGGATATAATAACCGAAAACAGTGGACATCTTTGACCTCCTGATTAATGTCCAATATCTCACTAGAAGATAAAGAAAAAGCTAACTCCACATCCTCCGCACCCTAGCGAGTCGTACATCCCGACGCACCATCGAGATTATCCAACCATATACACTCAATCTATGAGTCAGAATCCCTCATAGACTAGCGTAGCAACTAGCGAGTTGCACCGACCGTCGACTCGTAATCCAATATAATCCATGATCAAAATCCTCTGAGGTCCTACTCCATAACAAAGAGATAGAGACATGCTACCTCTCAGAAGTATCTTATCATACTAATGAAACAATTCCTTTATTTCCCCATAGGTCGTCCTCGATATCATCTAACCAAAGGTGGCCTAATCTTGTAAGTGATTTGCCTCCACGCAAATCATAAGTCCGTAGATACCTGCTTGGTTATTCAAACCAAGTAAAAGTAGTCACTCCTAAATGTCAAGCAACTAGCTCCATATTTTTCCGTATTAGACCAAATCACCCATCAACATGTACTTTATAGGTCAACAACAAAGTACAAGTGATCAATGGTCAAAGTCCTCAAGGAACAGAATATATCACTCCTCTACTAATCGTAATAATATGTAGCTAATGTTACCCTATTGCATCAATGCAGATCATGTACTCAAAACATGACATCTAGCTTATCTGTCCAGATATACACAACATAAGAAAACTTGTAGCTCCATGGGCTACTGTGAATTGATCCAATAACATGAGAAAATTTCTAACTATACATAAATATACAGGAATAACAACCTGATCCAATGTCCTGAAAGAATTTCTAACCATACCTAAATATACAGGAATGGTAGCACGATCCGATAACATGTGAGCATTTCTAAATCATACCCAAATATACAGGATTGGTAACATAATCCAATAACATGTGAGAACTACTAACCATAGCTAAATATACAAGAGGGGTAACATGATTCAATAACTTGTGAGCATTTCTAACCAATACCTAAATAGGATAAGGGATCCAAAAGATCAGGATAAATACCTGTCGCCTGAAGAAGTCCCATCGCCAAGTCCCAGACAACCACATCGAGAAAACTACTCCGAACAAATCCGAAAAGACTCATAAAACAAGCAGGCATCACAAACCTACGATCTTATACCAAAATAAATTGGTATCGGATCGAAACCGTAAATCCACAAGTCCTCAAGGTATCCGAAAAACTGAGCTCTGATACCAAAATAAATTGTCACGCCCCGAGACCCAGGAGCCGCTGTTCCAATAGAAAATCGGACAGCACCTCCCCTGTCCGACGGACAATTTACACATACACAACACGACCATGCAGTTTAATTTGGCCTCAGGCCTCCAAAATAGATAAACACATCATATAAAAAAAACACAAGACAACTAAGTAACTCATACCTGACTGCGGACCGGTCCGACTTATGACGAAACAACAAATACAACAACCCCTTAGGGCTCATGACACATACGGCATATACATATCGCTAAAAGAAATAATAAACAATACACTACAAAGTACAAAACGAAACCATGTCGTCGCGATGGGTAGGGACTGGCTGCTGGGCTCTTCTGGTGACTCCAAGTATCTCAACCTGAAATAAACATATATGGCAACGGGGTGAGTCCATAGCTCAGCGAATACCCAAAGATATGCATAGGAGGTTATACTAACAATAAGAGTTCAGCTACTACAGTCTCATAGCAACAGTAGGGAAAGACTAGTATTGAACATACCGAAGTAGATACGTACCTGAATCCATCTAACCTGTATAGAGGGTAAGAAATACCAAAGGAAAACCATAGACATATAAGCTCAGATAATAAGTCTCCAGAATATGCAATGTCAAACAAGTGCAAGAATCAAGTGCAGCAAACAATGCACGATGCAAAATATGCACATGGTGCAATGACATGTGTCACCCCTGACACCAGACAGAATCATCGTACACCTGTCATAGGGACGTCTGAACGGGTAGGGCTCTGACAACTGTACACTCTGCCATCACTGCTCCTGAGTGACCGGGTGGACAGGATGCTGGTGGAGACTCCGCTCCGACCCCAAGCAATGGGGGAGTCAAGCTCTCATCTCCTCGTGGCTCAGTACGAGAAGGGATCCCTGGCTGCTACCACGCCCGCGCTCACCCTCCAAATAGTGGCCGAACGGAGCAATACAGGGCAAATGCGCACATCCTACGGTATCCACTAACCCATGAGTGGCCGTGTGCGCATATCATGTACCGGAAGACGATTAGGCTCAACCACAAGGGAGTCGCTGATCGCCGGCATGCAACAGTGCAAGGATGGTGTATGATAGATACGCATACCTCCCTCCCAAGTCCTCAGTATACTAAGTCTCAGTCTGAAATCCTATAACAGGAAATACAGGTAACCTACAAGGTATACTGACCGGAGAACTACCAATCCCTCAAGGTCAAATGCAGGAGACAATACCACGATCTCTAGCATACAAATGGATATGACAATACCTGAGACTGTATGGAACTAACAACAGAATAACTCAGGGATGAACAACAAGTATCCAGAACTGGCATAATAAACAGGGATAAACAACAATATCCAGAACAGACATAATAACCAGGGATAGCGTAAAATCTTACTGCTATCTATAACATTCTATGCATAACGAAAGGACAATATCAAAATAGATAAGTCAAAGGGTACCCGCCTCAAAGTAGAAGTCTGTATATGAAGAGAACCTCCCGTCTGATACTCCGCAACTCAAAAGTCCAAATCATTGTCCTGTATCAAAGGACATATTTAATAGCTATTACAAAATAGAATAGCAACTTGCCAGAAAATTCCTAAACCATATTAGGGTTTACCTAATCATTTTCTTTCCATTTAATTACTTCCAATTAAATGAAAGATTCCTAGTTACCCTTCCAAAGCAAGACAGATCCGCCACCTTGGGGATTTAACTAATTCAAATCCAACAAGACATACTCTTACAACATAGCAAAGAGACCAAACTTCTATCCAGGGTCAATATCAAACACAACTCTCATCATAATCAAGCAATCACAAGATCTAAACATCAAGCTAATATCAACTCCCAATAGGATTTCCACCCAGATCAAACATTCCAATAACATGATTAAAAGCTCGGACAACACAGTACCCTAGTTTGCTTTGGATTAAGATTCAATTCACAATATTAATTCCCAAGAGATCAACCCAATCCTCCTCTTCCAATACCAACTCACGGCATAATATAGGCAAAGAGAGAACATAGCAATTCCATGCTCAAATTTGAAGCCACACCTACCATGCATCAAAAGATGAAGAACACCACAACTAAGAAATGATGATACATAGCAACACATTCCATACTCAAAGGAATTAAGCTGTAATCGAAAATAATCCTAAAGAACAAGGTCAACTCCAATATCCATTAATTTAAAGCTGATCACCCATTGAGCAACCCTACAAATGAAGCCCTATAATCTTAAGTCGATCAAAGAACTTCCAATCCCACATAACTTATTTACCATTAAAGGAAATTCCTAAGAAATCAAACTCTTGATCAAGTATTTCTTCATCACAGCATAACATCGTATTAAAACTCAGATCACTCACGCAAAGCACAAAAACACAATCCAAACTCTAGCCATACAAGGTGTCAACAGAAAAGGATACATTGAACTCGACGATTAAGCTTCAATCTAACCCAATTCTACTTAGAGGATTGCTACCACCAATTGGTAAACTAAGCTACAAGAAGCTGTCAAGAACAAGGACCTAGCAATCTACTAATCTAAACCATATCAAGATCAAGAACATATGAACAAAGTCAATCCAGAAACCTTTAGAACAAGCTAACCTTACTTGAATTGCACCGACACTGCCCAGTGGCTTTGAGCAGCAATTGTGGAAAAGAAGCCCGATACCAATTCCTGATTCGGTTCAGATCTGCCATCCCTTGCGTATCAGATAGTATCCAAAATCCCGGAGTCCATCCACTCCATACCAGATCAATATCAGCTAGAGAAGCCCTTACCTAAGTTCCGCCGGACACAACAAGCTCAACTCTGGATTCTGTGGCTTCCAGATCTCCCGGTCAAACCATAGGGTTCAATCACCCTAGGTGTCGACTTCAAATGGCGAAGGAGGAACTGAGGCTAGGCTCGCGTGCGCCGAGTTGCGTTCGGCAGCGAGAGGGGAGAGTCTCACCGGGTCGACCTTAAGCAAGGTTCTGGCTAGGGCTCGTCGGCTTCTTGTGGAGGAGCAGGATTGTCTACAATCGAGTGGGTGAAGCAGCGGATTCGGGGAGAGTGCTGCGGCTAAGGCACGCGAGCGAAGGAGGTGAAGCAGTGATCGGGCGTGGGGTGGAGTGCGGCGGATACAGTGCCCTAATCGGCTTATAAATGGGTCTTTTGCAGAAAACCCCTCGCATTCCTACCTCCGTACCTCCTCTGCCCTATAATTCCTGATTTAAGCAATTACACCCTCCATGTTAAATGGCTTTGTATCTAAGCCCTAACCAGTCTTAGTTTCCAACCACTCTAATACCCTAAACTCCATCCAAGAGCTCAGAATTCCTAGGCCCCTTTTCTGAATTTTTTTTTTCCCAGGGTGACACAAAATTTTCGGATTTAACATCCTCCCCCACTAATAAAAATTTGGTCCCCAAATTTCACCATTCCTCATACGACATCCACTAGCATCAAAACATGTTTGTACTCATCATGAGTAGCAACTTCGGCTGATACCCTATGTTACGCTATTAAGGAGTGCCACAACCCTACATGTTAGACTGATTCTTCAATTCCTTGTAGTAGTTTCGTACAAGTCGGACTAACTTAGGTCGATCTCCTTCGCTGTCTTCTGAGTCAGAGTCTGAATCAGACTCGGGTGCAGGTTGAGGCTTTTTCTTGGTCATTTTTCTAATTTTACCTGCAACAAAAGCGATGCCTTTCTCGGCTAGGGTGCAGTTAGTCTGCTCATGTAAGTCTAGTTCAGAAATCAACTCATCTAATTTAATTTTAGATAAATCCCTTGAGACTTTGTACGCATCTAGATGCCCACAAAGTGTTTCTTGGGAAAGCGTTAAGAGCATACTTGATCAGGTCACGGTTTTCTACCTTGTGACCGATTGTGTGTAGACCGTTCATTAGCTCCTAGATTCTGGAGTGGAGCTGAGTTGCAGATTCGCTGTCGTTCATCTTGATTGTATACAGCTTGTTCAGTAGTAGGTACCTCTTGCTGATTCGGGTGTCGGAGGTTCCTTCGTGGAACTCAATTAGCTTACCCCAGAGTTCCTTTGCACTGTTGAATGGACCAACTCGGTTCAGTTCTTCTTTGGTTAAGCCGCATTGGAGTGTCTGGGTTGCTTTGGCATCGACCTCGATTTTTCTTTTGAGTGAAGCGTCCCATTCGGTGTAGGGTTGTGGCACTCCTTCAGAATTTTTTGGGATTTCCAGACCGGATTCGATAATTATCCACATGTCCACCCGAGTTTTCAGGTGGACTTCCATTCGACTCTTCCAGTAGGAGAAATCCTCCCTACTGAAGAGTGGTGGTCTAGCAGTACTGAATGTAGGACCGGTGCCGTCGATAGAGGGGGGTGAATATCGACCGTTTAAAATCTTTTGCGGAACCTCGTAGAAAACTCGGATCGTTCTAGACTTAAGATATTAGTAGCAGCGGAAAATAAATAGAACGAAGAACATCAAAGCAGAGGACACAGCGGATTTTTACTTGGTTCCCGACCCCCCAGGGTCAGTACATCCAAGGCCTATGCACGGGAACGCCCGTCCACTATTGGTCTCCTTTCCGGACTTTCCGGAGGTGGAGAAACCCGACTTACAGTGCAATATTACAATCAAATATAATGAAAACTAATTGCAGTATAATTAAAGCAAACCGAATAGAACAAGTTTGAAGCTCGGCCGACCTGGACCTCCGAAGTGCCGCGCACTTCCTCCTGGAGCCTCCAGGTCGTAGAGCCTCATTTCTAGCGCGTTGCCGTCGGTCAGAATGCTTGGAATGGTTCTTGGAAGTCGTGTCTGAAGCAGAGGGGTCGAAGCCCCTTATATAGGCCTCCTGGGGGCGCCCTGGACGTTGGGGGCGCCCCGGAAGACTCGGTCAAACCTTATCCTTGCGCCTACCTCGCCGCAGGTGATAAGATCATTGACCAGGGCGCCCCGGATGTTGCGGGCGCCACTGTGAAGGCTTATCCTGTGTTCTGACCTTGAAACAGCAAAACAACTTCGAACCCGGCCTCCCCGGACGCTCCGGGCGCCCCGGTTGACACCTGTTCTGCCTGCTTCCGTTAACTACATGTTTTAGCTTTGCCTGGGGGCGCCCCCACTGTTGGGGGCACCTTGGTTGCATGGGGGCGCCCTGGATGTTGCCTTCCAGCCTCACTTGTTTACTTGCTTTGTCTCGGGTTCTTAGTACCTGCAAGATACACAAACACAAAGCACATATACATGAAATATTAAGCTTAAGGACTTGGTTCGGACTTCGGATTTGTACGAAACCCTAGGTCAAGCTGGCGCAAGTTCCCACCCCTGAGAACGCGCCCTTCACCTACTCCTTTCAGGAGGCGGTTGCCACCCAGTCCTTCGGGTGTACTTTTACTTAACTTCCGATACTCCCGGACCTCGAGACGCCCAAACCCTGACCCATCTCTACTCCTGTCCTTGGTCATCGCTCAGCTAAGTTGCTCAGTCCCTCGGACCAAGACTTCATTCGCCAGCAGTCCTTTGTCAGGTGCCTAGCAGTCCTTCGCCAGGTCTTCATTCCCTAGCAGTCCTTCGCTAGGTGCCTAGCAGCCCTTCGCTAGGTCTTCTATGCCTAGTAGTCTTTCACTAGGTGCCTAGCAGCCCTTCGCTAGGTCTTAGGGTTACGATACCTAGCAGCCCTTCGCTAGGTGCCTAACAGCCCTTCGTTAGGTCTTTGAGTTTCAATACCTAGCAGTTCTACGCTAGGTGCCTAGCAGCCCTTCGCTAGGTCTTTAGGGTTCCGATGCCTAGATTAACTAGGATTTTTCTTCAGCTAAGGTTACTTCTCTTTTGCTCCCCTTTGTCTGTTCAATATATCACTGACTTAAGTGGATTGTCAAACATTAAAACACTTAAAGAGGAACATCATTGATGCAACTTGCACCAACAATCTCCCCCTTTTTGATGTTTGACAATAACTTAAGTTAGATTGGTTTAAAGGGGCTATCTTACTGTCCTTGGAAAAAAATGATATGAGTTTTGAAAATATATTTTTGATTTTTGGGAGAAAATTTTCCTAACTTCTAACTTAAGCACACCTCTCCCCCTTTGTCATACATTAAAAAAAGCAAAAAATACATGCACCAACAATGAGCACCTTTGGTTCTTTTTGAAGATGCTAATAAATTTTTGAAAGCATAGCATAAAACTAATACTTAAGTATTTTGAATTCAGAAAAGACAATTTTTTGAGAAAATACCGAATTTTTGAAGGTCCAAATATTTTGAAAAATGATCTTTTGAAGGTTTTGAGAGAATAGATTGAGCAGTTTTGAAAGATATTTTGAAAAAATATAAGTTTTTTTGAAAGATATTATACATATTTTGCAAGTACTAACTATTTTTGAAAAAGATGAGATTTTGAAAAATATAAGTAATTTTTGCAAGGAATTATGTATTTTCAAAGTATACTATTTTACTTGACTTGGTTTCTTTTCCAGTCTGACACAATCCTAGGAAATCTTGTTAACTACAAGAACATTTTCCTAAGTGTCCTGGAGAATTTTCCAACTCAAGCTAAACATTATTTCAAATTTTTGAAAATAATAGTATATATTTTTGTTTTGGGAAAATTAATAGTATTTTGAAAGAATACTTACGTTTTCAACAGGATTTGAAAATACCGCGCATGAAAACATTTGAAATATTCAATAAGTCTTTTAATTTGACCTCCCCCTAAACTTGACCCAGTCCTGGGAAGCTTGTTAACCACAAGTACTCTTCCTCTGAGTCTTAAGGGTTGATTCAGATTAAAGAAATTATCTAATAATTTCAAAACAATTAATTAAACAAAATTGTTTCAGAAGTTTGATTTATACTCCCCCTAAAGTTGACACATCCTAGGAGTCCTTGTAGATTATGAAGTGGACCTTCCTCTGTGTCTTTAGGGTTTATCAAAATCAAACAAGACAGATATGTTTTACAATATAAACCTTTTTCGAAAAACACAAGTGATAACGATTTAAAGCTCAGTTTTCGAAAAGTATTTTCAAATAATAGTAATTTTTACAGTGTAGTTTTCGAAAGCCAAAAAAAAATGAAAATCACTCCCCCTATATACTATCCAGTTTGACTCTATCTAAGTGCCTTAAGGAACTTTAGTGTTGTCCTAAGAGGCTTGTGTCTAATTGCGTGAGTCAAACAATTTTTGAAAAGATATAATTTTTGAAAAACGTATAATATATATTCAATCAGACAAGCATGAATTCCATAAAAATATTATTATGTTGAAGCACTATTTTGAAAATATATTTTTTAGGAGAATATAATTTTGAAAAATAATTTTGAAAAACATTTTTCAATTTATTAGTCCTTAACATCTCACCCATTTTAGATGTATCAATACAACAAACATGATTGCCTTATAGGTGTATTGTGAGATGCTTGAATCATTTTTCTTAATTTATTATTAACTCTAAGATTTAATTGAAGCTTGTGTTAGATTTGAATTTGACAAGAAGTAACTTGAATTTGAATTTCAAAAATTGGCTTCCAGGTCTTGGCGAGGCACTAGGCCTTCTTTGGCCGTAGCCTTATTGGATCATCAACCCTTTCCTTGACAAAACCTTTTAATGAAATTTCATTTTCAAAATTACTTTTTGAAAAATTCTGGTCTAACTAGTTTGGGTCTTGGATTGATAGCTTCGGCTAGTTTCACCAGTCTAAAGAGACCAAGTATACTTGACCTTATTAGAATTGGTTTCCCTAACGTACTATCATCTCACCACCACCCAATACTAAGTTGATCAAGTTTCAATTATTCTTTTTCCTATAGCCATTCTAATATATGCATAAAATTTAAATATGAGTGACATGTCATATATTCAAAAGAAATAGCAAATGCATGACATGACAATTAAGCATGAGTCAAACAATTCAAGTTATTTTATTTAAGTTTCTAAGAATGTATCAAATTCCCGATTTGATACATGTCGAGTGAACCCGCGAATAAGTCAACCCACTTTGACATATTTAATGTTATTAATTTTAATTGTTATAGTTTGGGTAAAACTTTATTTTAGTTTGAGTTTAAGTCATTTAAGATTTTAGTTGAGTTTAGGATAATTAAGAATTGATTGGATTAGAAAATTAATTAATTAATTGAAAATGAATTTAAGCTTGAATTAATTTGGATTAAATTAAATTTGAATTTTAATTTAATTTAAGTTTCATTTTGAATTTAATTTAAATTGAAATTTCGAATTTAATTTAAATTTAAAATTTAATTTAATTTAAGTTTGAATTTGAATTTAATTTAAATTTGAATTTTGAATTTTAAATTTGAATTTTAATTTAATTTAAGTTTGAATTTGAATTTGAATTTAATTTAAATTTAAATTTAAATTTGAATTTGAATTTAAATTTGAATTTTAACTTAATTTAAGTTTGAATTTGAATTTAATTAAGATTTAATTAAGATTTAATTTGAATTTAATTAAGATTTAATTTGAATTTAATTAAGATTTTATTTAAGATTTAATTAAGATTTAATTTGAATTAATTAAGATTTTAATTAAGATTTAATTTGAATTTAATTAAGATTTAATTAAAATTTAATTTGAATTTAATTAAGATTTAATTTGAATTGAATTAAGATTTAATTTGAATTTAATTAAGATATAATTAAGATTTAATTTGAATTTAATTAAGATTTAATTTGAATTTAATTAAGATTTAATTAAGATTTAATTTGAATTTAATTAAGATTTAATTAAGATTTAATTAAGATTTAATTTGAATGTAATTAAGATTTAATTTGAATTTAATTAAGATTTAATTAAGATTTAATTTGAATTTAATTAAGATTTAATTAAGATTTAATTTGAATTTAATTAAGATTTAATTTGAATTTAATTAAGATTTAATTTGAATATAATTAAGATATAATTAAGATTTAATTAAGATTTAATTAATAATTGTGGGTTTAAATTCATCATTTTCATTATTTCGAAAATGTCTTTTTCATTTTTGTCTTTCTTTTCAAGTTTTTCTAATAATTTTGATTTATTTCAATTTTTGTAATTTTTATTGATTATGGCCTTTATCTTAGATAGTTCCATATCCTCCTTAAGATTAGATCTTTCTATATCCTCACAGTAGGTGGAGTAGAATGGGCCAGTAGTTAAAGTTTTATAATAATATTCAATATTATCTATAATTAGGTTATCATCTAGGAGGATTTTATCTTTATTATCCTCAAGAATATTTTCAACAAAATCTTCTTTATCCTCAAGATTTTCAATAATTTTAGGGTTATCTTTAGAATTATCTTTAAGATTTTCAAATTTGAATTCGGAATTATCCTTAGGATTTTCAAATTTGATTTCGGAATTATCCTTAGGATTTTCAAATTTGAATTCCGAATTATCCTTGGGATTAATTTTGTCTGAATTAAAATTATCAGAACTAATTTTATCAGAAAAATTATCAGAATTAATTTTCTCAGAATAGTTATCAGAATTAATTTTTTCAGAATTAAAGTTATCAGAATTAGTTTTATCAGATAAATTATCAGAGTTAATTTTATTGATTTCTGAATTGATATTCTGAATTAAACAATTAATTTCTGATGTTTTGATCATATTCACGTTTTGTAATTTAACATGTAAAGAGTTAATTTTACTATGCAGTAAAGCTACTTTATCAGAAAAATTAACTACTTTAACACATGGCAGTGTAGGAACTTGTAAAATTTTTGGAATATATATCTTGTGTACCTTTGCCGGACACTTATTTTTGTAATGTCCGTATTTCTCGCACTTGAAGCATTGCACGTGATCCTTATTTTTCCGGACTCCAGGCGCTGGTATCTCCTTTGCCGCCGGTGACGAATGATTCTTACGAGTAGGGCACTGATTTTTGTAGTGCCCTCTCTCCCTGCACGTGAAACAAATAATATGGAATTTAAAAACAGACATTTAAATGAAATATACCTGATTCACCCCTGAGCTCCCCCTCAACTCCTGGCGTCGTTGCTCCGTCGGCGGTTAGTCCGGTGAAGAGCGGCTCGACTCTGATACGAATTGTAGGACCGGTGCCATCGATAGAGGGGGGGGGGGTGAATATCGACCGTTCAAAATCTTTTGCGGAACCTCGTAGAAAACTCGGATCGTTCTAGACTTAAGATATTAGTAGCAGTGGAAAATAAATAGAACGAAGAACATCAAAGCAGAGGACACAGCGGATTTTTACTTGGTTCCCAACCCCCCAGGGTCAGTACATCCAAGGCCTATGCACAGGAACGCCCGCCCACTATTGGTCTCCTTTCCGGACTTTTCGGAGACGGAGAAACCCGACTTACAGTGCAATATTACAATCAAAATATAATGAAAACTAATTGCAGTATAATTAAAGCAAACCGAATAGAATAAGTTTGAAGCTCAGCCGACCTGGACCTCCGAAGTGCCGCGCACTTCCTCCTGGAGCCTCCCGGTCGTAGAGCCTCATTTCTAGCTCGTTGTCATCAGTCAGAATGCTTGGAATGGTTCTTGGAAGTCGTGTCTGAAGCAGAGGGGTCGAAGCCCCTTATATAGGCTTCCTGGGGGCGCCCTGGACGTTGGGGGCGCCCCGGAAGACTCGGTCAAACCTTATCCTTGCGCCTACCTCGCCGCAGGTGATAAGATTATTGACTAGGGCGCCCCGGATGTTCCGGGTGCCCCTGTGAAGGCTTATCCAGTGTTATGACCTCGAAACAGCAAAACAGCTTCGAACCCGGGCGCCCCGGACGCTCCGGGCGCCCCGGTTGACACCTGTTCTGCCTGCTTCCGTTAACTGCATGTTTTAGCTTTGCTTGGGGGTGCCCCCACTGTTGGGGGCGCCCTGGTTGCGTGGGGGCACCCTGGATGTTGCCTTCCAACCTCACTTGTTTACTTGCTTTGTCTCCGGTTCTTGGTACTTGCAAGATACACAAACACAAAGCACATATACATGAAATATTAAGCTTAAGGACTTGGTTCGGACTTCGAATTTGTACGAAACCCTAGGTCGAGCCGGCGCAAGTTCCCACCCCCGAGAACGCGCCCTTCACCTACTCCTTTCAGGAGGTGATTGCCACCCAGTCCTTCGGGTGTACTTTTACTTAACTTCCGATAGTCCCGGACCTCGAGACGCCCAAACCCTGACCCGTCTCTACTCCTATCCTTGGTCATCGCTCAGCTAAGTTGCTCAGTCCCTCGGACCAAGAGTTCATTCCCCAGCAGTCCTTCGCCAGGTGCCTAGCAGTCCTTCGCCAGGTCTTCATTCCCTAGCAGTCCTTCGCTAGGTGCCTAGCAGCCCTTCGCTAGGTCTTCTATGCCTAGTAGTCCTTCGCTAGGTCTTCTATGCCTAGTAGTCCTTCACTAGGTGCCTAGCAGCCCTTCGCTAGATCTTTATGCCTAGTAGTCCTTCACTAGGTGCCTAGCAGCCCTTCGCTAGGTCTTAGGGTTACGATACCTAGCAGCCCTTCGCTAGGTGCCTAACAGCCATTCGTTAGGTCTTAGAGTTTCAATAACTAGCAGTTCTTCGCTAGGTGCCTAGCAGCCCTTCGCTAGGTCTTTAGGGTTCCGATGCCTAGATTAACTAGGACTTTTCTTCAGCTAAGGTTACTTCTCTTTTGCTCCCCTTTGACTGTTCAATATATCACTGACTTAAGTGAATTGTCAAACATTAAAACACTTAAAGAGGAACATCATTGATGCAACTTGCACCAACACTGAAGCCCTCTTGTATTGCCATTTAGAATTTTACTGAAAAGAGAGAGAGAGAAAAAAACACATCCCAAGACATGGTCTTGGATTAGCAGTGCGGGAAGAAATAAAGAAAATTATCGAGTGGTGTTGCACCAAACTTGATTAACGATAAAAATTTGATCGAGAAAAAAAATAAAAAAATAATTTCAAAAAAAAAATCTGAAAAACTCTCAAATTGGTGGTTGCACCAAATTTGAGCTTCCCCGCTCTCATACCACTTGTTGGATCGAGAGAAGACGATAGAGGGGGGGTGAATATCGTAAAACGGTTTCGAATTAGAGAGAGAATGCGCAGCAGAAAATTAACACAAAAACACACACGAACATAAGGATTTACTTGGTTCGGAGTCACGGTCGGCTCCTACTCCAAGGCCCACGGTCCTTGACCGTTTACTGTGGGCAATTCTATAATGTGCAAAGGTTTATAGAGAATTGTACAGTAGTATTGCAGTAAAAGGAATAATTGAACTCTTCGTTACCGACACCGGTGTGGATCGTACTTCGGTGCGTAGGGTCGTCGTCGGTGCTAGAAGCTCGAGATTAGAAGTTTCCGGAGCAGAGCGCTTGAGCGAAGAGCATTGTGGCATTGGAAAAGTGTGTTATGAAGCCTTGGGGGTCAAACCCCTTTTATAGTGCACCTGGGGCGCCCTGGACATCGGGGGCGCCCTCCACGTGCCTCTGGATCCGGAAACCCCTATCCGCAACTTGGTCAGTCCTTATCCCTTCAAGATAGGGCTTGAAGCTAACGGGGGTGCCTGGGACACTGGGGGCGCCCTGGCTGTCGGGGGCGCCCTGCTTGACTCGGTCAACAGGCTTCACAGTTTGATTTTTGCTTCAGTTCATTTCTTGGTTTGACTCAGGGCGCCCGGGACCTCTAGGGAGCCCTGCCCAACTGCTGCCCCTCTCCTTTGGGGCGTTCTGAGCTGCAGAAACTCGTTCCTTCGGTCCTGCATCCAGGGTTAGTTCCAAAACAACATGGTAAGAGTGTTAGATAATTTTACAGCCGTAGTTGTCTTGGTTCTGACTTTGGGTCTCCCAAATAGAACCCTAGGTCGAACCTGTTAGTAATATGAGAGAAGTGTCCTAAGGCAATCGCCTTATGATTGTAATCATTTACTTTAATAAATGAATATTCACTATTTGAGTGTACATGATTATGTATTTGATTGAGATCTTAAACTCATTCACTGAATATCCGCAATACAATTCACAGCATGAGAGAATTTGTGATGAATTCACAACTAGTGATTATCTCTACATGTGCAATTGTGAAGTATTGAAATTGTCCCTAGTCGATGAATTGATAAATACGGACACTATCAATTCTGTTGAGACTAGCATGGGTTATTCTCTAATCAGCTGATTCTCACTGGCTGGTGACATTGGGATGTCCGGAGATAAACATGAATGCTAGTTAAGGGAACTAGTTCATTGGAGTGACTGGCTGTAAAACTTCATATGGTAATCTACATATAGATATGTCAATGAAGTTCTTACTGCAGCTTAAGTGCGATGTTCCGTTGACTTACGGTGTTCAAGTCATCTTGGTCATGAAGACTTATACTTTGACATCTTAAGAAAGCATCTCCAAGGAGGTGTGGACCCAGGATGATTGGGTATAAGCCGAAGTGCCCGATGATGTTTGAACAGCCTACAAAGGATTCACCACTCCTTGCGAGGAGATGTATACCCAATGCCTATCGTCGGATTATTACTCAAAGCCTCTGGCCAGAGCATCACATGATCAGAGTATGAATATCTCAGATACATGAGAGTAATTAGAATCCGTTGGACGAGAAAGACATTGCTTGGGCTAGGTGTGACGTAGTCAGCCTAGTAGGGACTGACACACATAGACCATGTCCTGAACCAAGTGGGTATAAGATGGTGAAGGGAATGAGGCACGATTCATTATAGCTGCTGATGGGTTTCAGAATTGTTTCTAAGGTCAACCGTTGATCTTTCGATTAATTGGGGATCATGATGTAGTACTAGGTGTCACTCATGATCATTCTATAATTGGTTAATGATAGACGGCCAACATAAATCGAAAGCCTATTTAGTCACACGCACTACGAGTATTCCGAGGGATTTAAAACGAGTTGAAAATAGGATTTTCCGATCAAGAGAGATAAGTTGAATCTGAATTTATCAGAGACGCATCGGAAGTATAAAATGGCAAGTCTTTTGAAGACTTATTGAACGAATTAAATGAGTTTAATTCGTATGGTTTTAGCTTGGGATTGGCCGACCAAAGAGGATCCCCACCCTCTTTGTTTGGCCGGCCACTACAAAAGGGGAAAACCGAATTTTTGGTTCAAATTATAAAATAAACCGAGCGTGGTTTGTTTTATAAAATTATGGATAAAGAAATTTATATAAAGTAATTTATATAAAGAGATTTATTTTTCATGGAAATTAAAATGAACCATGGATTGGTTTATTTTATTTTATAAAATCAATAATAGATTGATTTATCATGATAAAAAAATTTATATAAAGAAATTTATATAAAGAAATTTCTTTCCATAAGAAAAGGGAGACATGGTTGTTTTTAACATAAATTAAATTATGATAAAAACTTGACATGATGGAATAATTCATAGAAAAATTTATATGATAAATTTCTTATGAAAATTTATTCCATAAAAAGGAGACTTGGCGATTGAGAGACTACTATATAAAGGAACCAAGGCAAGGCTTGGAGATAAATCTAAGAGATCTAGAAATAAGCCCTCTCTCTCTCTCCTTCTCTCCCTCTCCCTCCTCTAGTGCCGCCGGCCCTAAAAGGAGAACCCCTTTTGCCGTGAGCTTCAACCACCACCAAGAAGCTGCCGAAGAAGAAGAAGAAGCGGGCGCTACTCCTTCCTTCTTCCCGGAATTTTGATTCCGTTCTTCGTTTGGTGGTTAGTCATTCCATCTCTCTCTTGGTATTCTAGTCGTGCCTTTGGAGAATCTAGTGGTTCTTGTCGGCACGAAACTCGTGGCTTTGCGAAGTCATCCCGAAGAAAACTCGGCGTGGACGCGAATAGAGGCGGAGCTTCCAAGGGATGCTATATGGTTGGATCTCGTCCCTTCCTTCGAGTTACGCGAGGTATTAAGTAAAATTAGATTACTTTCTGCAAAATTTTAATATATGATCATGTCTACACAATATAAGGTTGCATGCTAGATGTGTGGTTAAAATAATTTGAGAAATTATTTATGCTAAATCTTCCGCTGCACGTAATTATTTTATAAAATTACGAACCCGCATCCATGTCAACATGCACCCGGTCCCAATAGAACCGACACCTACTGTTCCCTCGACGGGGAACGCGTCCGCACCTACCCCTCTCAGGAGAGTTTACCTTTTGCCAACCGGCTCCTCCGGTTGGACTTTTGCCCAGCAGTCCCCCGTCAGGTGCCTAGCAGCCCTTCGCCAGGTCTTCGGTACCAAGCAGTCCCTCGTCAGGTGCCTAGCAGCCCTTCGCCAGGTCTTCGGTATCAAGCAGTCCTTCGCTCGGTGCCTAGCAGTTCTTCGCTAGGGCTTCTGTACCAAGCAGTCCTTCGCCTGGTGCCTAGCAGTCCTTCGCCAGGTCTTCGACTCCTAGCAGCCCTTTGCTAGGTGCCTAGCAGTCCTTTGCCAGGTCCTAGATTTTTGCTGCCTAGTGATAAGTACCATTTTATTGATTATTTAAGTTGTTAAAATCCAAGTTTGACCCATATTTTACTTGCTTAATTGTGAATTTACCCTAGGTTCTGGGACTTATCTTTATTTTGGACTTAATTGCAAATCATTACATATTTGGATTATTTGGCCACTAAATTTTTGATCTATTTTTGTAGGCATGAAAGGATCATGGGCCTAGGGCATACTGGGTCAAACTTGAGTCAGAAGTGGACCCGGATCGAGTTAACAAGCTTCGGATTAATCTGGGTCGTCCGATTCAAAAGCGGCTAGATCTGAGCCATCTGGGACCATCTGAGGCAATCCGAGCTAGGGTTAGGGCTGATCAAGCACTGAGATCAAGATCTGAAGGTTTCATTCCAATCAGAGCTCATTCAACCGTTGGATCAAGCTCGGAGGGCTCTAGACTGTCCATTCAAAGATTAGGTTGATCTGGACCATCCATTGCAAATCTGGAGGATCCGAGCTACCACGAGGCAGATCCTGACCCTTGATCAACATCATCAAAGTTTGGTTCAGATCTGATGAAGATCAGCTATTGGATTTTCTCAAATCAATCTGGGTCGTCCATTGTTAAGTATTTAATCAAAAATTTTCCACACTTCCTCCTCATCGCGTCTCCGCCGCAGAGTTCTTCGTTCTTCAGCAGTTCTTCATTTTTTTCAAGCTTTTTCTTCAATCCGAGGGCGCGACCCCTCAATTCTTTCACTAGATCGAGTGCTAGATCTTTGGGAAGCTGCTGCCGTGAAGATTCCAGCTCCGAATTTGTAACGACCCACCTTCTGGTACTAAGCTGTAAGGCGGATCGCTACTACTACTAACTGACTGACTAACTAATTACTGATTTCTGATAATGCTAAAGCAACTGGGAGAATTTAAAATTTCTTATTTCGCTATTTACTGAACTAACAATTCATAAACATGCTGAAAGTACTAATTTGCCCAAAATAAAATAAAAACTTTAATTTTATAAGCTTGGTAGGAATCTCAACAACGATATGTAAAAGCATAAACGTAACCGTGCCAAGTTTGTATCAACTTCTTATTGAAACCATTCATTATTCATATCTAAGGGCATTCTTAGCTACTACATGTCATTCTATATGGTGCATATATCTTAAAACAAGCATCTCCTATGCATTTAGCATGTAAATCAAAAGTATCAAGTTCTTATCTCTAAAGCTAAAGCATGGATCTAAATTACCATATTACAAGTAGTAACTCATATCATTCAACATTCGCTAAGCAAGTATTAACACAGGTAAATAAACTACTTTAATATACTAGGCACCACAAATAACGAGTCTAAACAGGTTAATACATGGTTCTCATAATATATCGTGAAATAACTAAAGAAGCATAAACAAGAAAACTAAAGAAGCATACTAGGCACCACGAATACAAGTCTAATTAAGTTTATACATGGTTCACATAATATATTGCGGAATAACTAAAGAAGCACAATAAAAACTATTTCTATGCTTTGCAAGTTCCGAAGACTTTTATTCCAACTCCACCATCACACACACTTTGCATCAAGCCCGCCGCCTTCGCTACTAGTGCTTTCCTTTACCTGTATCTGCAATATAAGGAAATGCAAACTAATAAGCATAAAGCTTAGTAAGTACCATCTAGCCTCACAAAACCATGAAAACTCGAATTATGCTTTTGTAAAACATGCTATGCACATACATGCTCATATCCACAAGTAATCATGCTAGGCTCATGCTAAAATACATATCATAGAGTGTCATGACACATAACTGAGACATGGCACATACTGAACTAAAACTGAAAAGTAAGCTATAGCATGGCATACATATCTGAACTGGAACTGAAACTAACTAACATAAAACTAATTATTAAATTCACCACATGCTAATATGAATTTCTGAAAACTAAATACATATAGTAGGTGAAAATAATAATCAACTGCTGTGGGCCCGACAATGTACCAACTGTGCGCGCATCCCTAATAAACCCGAGGTAGCAAATCCCGAATCCATTAGGGTTCTACTAGGTTATCTAAACCTAGGGGCAACTAGGAGCCCATCCCATACTAGGTTATCTAAACCTAGAGGCAACTTGGAGCCTATCCCTGGACCGAAGTCCGGTACAATGCCAACTGAAAATAAAATAGTTCTTTTATACTTTTCTTTTTCTCTTCTGATTCTTGCTTTCACTAGGTTATCTAAACCTAGGGGCAACTAGGAGCCCATCCCGTTGGACCTTGATCCCAATCATAAACTGAAGCAAGAATTTCTATTCTTTAATACTTTCTATAGCATTAATTGAACTGAACATTTTAACAAACACCTAACGTGCGTGCTTGTTCATAATTTACGATTTCTAATCGTAAAGCATAAATACAAGGAAATAAGGCATATGAAAAATCAACCGAAACTACTTATACTGCAGGTGAGGGATGCTTACATCCTGCGCTAGGTTTTCCTTACGAATAAAATCTGAAATTCCCGAGAGAACGTCGAACTACAACGTTCTTCTTTCTTCTTGGCGTTCTCCTCGCGTCTACGAGGGTCTCCGTAGAGAATAGGGCCTCTTGAGCCTTCCCTTGGCTTCCCCTTTGTCTTCGGCGGCAAAAGAAGAGGAGAAGATGAAGAAAATGCAAGAGAGGAAGAGGAGAGGTCGCGTGAGTGAGGGAGGGCGTCGGCGCCGCTAGGTTGGGAGAAAATTAACCTAAAACTCGTAACTCCTTCTTTTATACTTATGGGGGGGGGGGGCGAATTTACCTAACTATACCTTATCTATTTTTTTCCTTAGTTTATCTTAACAAAAGTAAACTACCCCAGCTGGTCTGCCCATTTTTCTCTCACAGGAAAGGTTGAGGGATCAAATCTCACTTACGCGATTTTCTATTTTTATCCCTTTTTGCCACTTTCGTTTACGGAAAAATTCTATAAAAATATCCATAAATTTGGAATAAATTCTAAGATATTTCTAAAATTAATTTCGAGAATTTTCGGGCGTTACAATCCCCCATACCTTATAAAAAGTTCATCCTCGAACTTAAAACAACTCTGGGTATTTCTGCCTCATGCTGTCCTCTGGTTCCCATGTTGCCTCTTCTACTCTGTGATTTTGCCATATGACTTTCACTAATGGTACCTCCTTGTTTCGCAATTTCTTAACTGCTCGGTCTATTATCTGAATAGGCCGACTATCATAACTGAGATCTTCGCGAACTTGTACCGTCTGTGGCTCTATCACCTGGGTGGCATCTGGGATATGCTTCTTCAGCATGGAAACATGAAATACATTGTGGATAGCTGACAACTCCTGAGGTAGCTCTAACTCATAAGCTACTTTGCCAACTCTTCTAGTGATGGGGTATGGTCCTACATATCTGGGACTTAGCTTGCCCTTCTTCCCAAAACGCATTACTCCCTTCATGGGAGCCACTCTGAGGAACACTGAATCCCCAACTTCAAACTCTAATGGTCTGCGCCGTGTATCAGCATAGCTCTTCTGGCGGCTTTGAGCTGTTTCTATTTTCTGGCGGATCTGCTGTATGACTACGGTGGTATCATCTATAAGATCTATCTGTAGGCCTAGCTCTTGCCTCTCACCACCCTCGTACCAGCAGATAGGAGATCTACACCTCCGCCCATATAAAGCCTCATAGGGTGCCATGCCGATAGTGGCCTGATAACTATTGTTGTAAGCGAATTCCGCTAAGCACAAGTATCTGCACCAACTGCCCTTGAAATCTAAGGCACAAGCTCTGAGCATATCTTCTAGTACTTGATTAACTCTCTCTGTCTGACCATCTGTCTGAGGATGGAAAGTTGTGCTAAACTTCAGTTTGGTGCCTAGAGCTGTCTGTACGCACTCCCAGAAGTGCGAAGTGAACCTACTGTCCCTATCTGAAATGATAGTCCTAGGGACTCCCTGTAGTCTGACGATCTCCTTGAGGTATAACTGAGCTAGTTGTTCCATGGAATAGGAGATCCTGATAGCTAGGAAGTGGGCAGACTTAGTCAATCTGTCTACTATCACCCAGATTGCATCATATCCATTCGTTGTTCTGGGTAGTCCCACTATAAAATCCATGGAAATATCTTCCCATTTCCATTCTGGAATCTGAATAGGCTGCAGAACTCCACCTGGTCTCTGATGTTCTGCCTTGACTCTCTGGCATGTCAGACAGGTACTGACATATCTGGCGATGTCTCTCTTCATCCCAGGCCACCAAAAACGTCCCCTGAGGTCTTGGTACATTTTGGTGGAACCAGGATGCATTGCATAAGGAGATCTATGTGCGTCATCTAGGATCTTCCTTCGGAGCTCTCCTTGGTTCGGAACACATAAGCGGTCACCGTAGTACAGTGTCCCATTATCTGATAGGCGAAATTCTCCATTTTTGGCTTCTGCTATCCCCTGCTTGATTTTCTGAAGGTCAGGATCTTGATCCTGTGATGTCTGGATGTCTTCAATCAGGGTTGACACTAATGTCAAAGTGGAGAGCTGCCCAACTAAAATTTCCAGTCCGAACTCTGATAACTCTTTCTGAAGGGGCTGTGACATCGTGGACAAAGCTAGTAGGGTGGCACTAGATTTTCTGCAAGTGCATCTGCCACCTTATTAGCTTTACCTGGATGGTAGAGGATGTCAATGTCATAATCCTTGACTAGCTCAAGCCACCTGCGTTGTCTCATGTTCAGATCCTTCTGAGTAAAGAAATACTTTAGACTCTGATGATCTGTGAAAATCCTACACTGAGCTCCGTATAAGTAATGCCTCCAAATCTTGAGAGCGAACACTACTGTAGCTAGCTCAAGGTCATGGGTAGGGTAATTCTTCTCATAATCCTTGAGTTGTCTAGAGGCATAGGCAATAACCTTGCCATTCTGCATCAGCACTGCTCCAAGTCCTAATTTAGTCGCCTCGCTATATATGTCAAAGCTGTCAGTGGTCTCGGGAAGAGTCAGGACGGGAGCACTAGTCAATCTTCTCTTTAATTCTGTAAAACTGTTCTCGCAGTCCTCTGTCCACTGAAACTTCCTGTTCTTTCTGGTAAGAGCTGTCAGTGGGGAGGCTATTCTGGAGAAATTCTCTACGAACTTCCTGTAGTAACCGGCTAGACCCAGAAAACTTCTGATCTCACTGGCATTCTTCGGTCTGATCCAGTTACTTACTGCTTCTATTTTGCTGGGGTCTACATCACCCCTTCCTTGGAGATGATGTGACCTAGAAAAGACACCTGATCGAGCCAGAATTCACATTTTGAGAATTTTGCATACAGCTGGCTCTGCTGAAGAATCTGTAATACTGTCCTGAGATACTCAGCATGTTCCTCCTGGGTTCCTGAGTAGATAAGAATGTCATCAATAAAGACGATAACAAACTTATCTACGTACTCCCTGAATACTCTGTTTATGAGGTCCATAAATGTCGCTGGAGCATTTGTGACCCCAAAAGGCATGACTACAAACTCGTAGTGCCCATATCTGGTTCTGAAAGCTGCCTTGGGGGTGTCACCTTCCGTAACTTTCACCTGGTGATATCCCGATCTCACGTCTATTTTTTAGAACACTGCTGCTCCCTTTAGCTGATCGAACAAGTCATCAATTCTTGGCAAGGGATACTTGTTCTTGATGGTGACTTGATTCAAGGCCCGGTAACCTATACACAAGCACATGGACCCGTCTTTCTTCTTCACGAACAATATGGGAGCTCCCCAAGGTGAATGACTAGGGCGTATGAAGCCCTTGTCGAGCAGCTCTTGTAGTTGCTCCTGAAGTTCTCTTAATTCTGCTGGAGCCATATGGTATGGTGCTTTCGAAATGGGATTGGTACCTGGAATGAGATCTATTTCAAACTCTACCTCCCTGTCTAGCGCTAAGCCTGGTAACTTGTTAGGGAAGACTGCTGGGTAGTCACATACCACTGGGAACTCTTCTAGCTTTTGGTCCTTCTCTTGTTCGGTATTGACTACATGTGCTAGAAATCTGGTACATCCTAAATCCAGCAGTTTCTGTGCTTTTAAAGCTGAGAGAAATTTCTTAGCTTTTCTCTTGGGTTCTCCGATGTATTCAAACTACACTCCTTCTTCAGGTTGGAATATGATTTTCCTTTTTACGGCATTCTATGGAGGCACCGTACTTGATTAGGAAGTCCATTCCAAAAAAATGGCATCATAATCTGTCATATCTAGTACTATCAGATCACCATAAAGCTCTGTGCCTGCTATACTGATTGGCACTGCACGGAGCCAGTGCGTGGACGCCATAATCTCTCCTGAAGGTAGGGTGGTTAAGAATTTGCCATTGAGTACATCTGGAGGTATAGTTAACTACTCTACGAACGCCCGGGGGGTTTTGAGTTCCTGAACTGCCTTGACCTTTACTTTCTATCATGACTAACTTCTGCTGTTGCATGCTGTTCAGGTAGTGCTCGGTGATCAGAGTACTGCTAACTAGTCCTTCTAAGGTTTACGGCCTATGGACGTCGCTGGCCACATTCAATGCTATTTCTAGCCTTAGCATCTTGAGCATTAACCTGACTTGCTCCCATTCAGTGCTGACTAGTTCAGGGCACAGGCGAGCCAGTCTGTTGAATCTCTTCACGGCTTCCTCTACTGATAGGTTACCTTGACGAAATTCAGTGATTCATCATAATACGGTTAGTAACCGGATATGAAAGAATTCTTTGAAGAACTCAGCTTCAAGGTTGGCCCAC
>JAGFNQ010008208.1:0-27527 GCA_024364735.1 Boesenbergia rotunda
CGAGATTGAACATCGTTGAGTTTTGAGTTCTCAGAGGCCGAGAAAAGGTCCAACAGGAGGTTCCGAGTGGCAATAGGTAAACTCTCCTGAGATGAGTAGGTGAGGGTGTGTTCCCCGGTGAGGGAACAATAGGCATCGGTCCGACCTAGAGTTTCGGATGAAATATGAAAGGCAGGACCAAGACAACATTGGTTGTGAATCATACATGTGCTTCGTTTATATATTATTGGATGTATGGAACTAACCCATGTTGCAGCTGAAAAAGTTGAACCAGCTTGACTAGGGCGCTTGAATGGGACTCAGGCGCTTGAAAGCTAGCAGATGGAGACTGAGCTGGTGCAACGGTCAAACTGACGAGACGAGTGCTGAGTGGAGGATCAGCGTCAGTACTCAGGCGCCTGAAAGGGACTCAGGCGCCTGACCAGGATAGAGTTTGTTGCACAGCAGATAAAGTTTTCGCCCGATTCGCTACGACTAGGGTGCTTGAATCATCTTTCAGTCACCTGAGTGAGTAGTATAAAAAGGAGTCGAGTGTAGCAACCCAGAACATCAATTCAATCACTGTAATTACTTTCTTCGTCTGTGTGTTGCGCAACCGAAGTTCAGACAATGCCGAAACGTCGTCCGACTCTCCGAACAAAGACATATTCTCACACTTCATGAGTCGGTATTATTATTAATTTTTTTATTGCACACATTAACTTGTAACTTGTAATACATCTTTGCGATTTTTAGTGACGCCCAAACTAAACAATCAAAGATTGTGGGCCTTGCAGTAGGAGTCGATCAAGACTCTGAAGCAAGTAAAACCAACTGGTGTTAGAGATCTTAGTTTGTTGTTTATTTCCACTGTTCTATCTCACTAACTCTTACACTTATTATCGAAGCTTCCGCTGTGCACTTTGATCGCTTAATAATTTAAGTATTAAATCTGAAAGTTTTAACAAAATGATATTCACCGCCCCCCCCCCCCCCCCTCTATTGCTCATCTCAATCCTACACGTTACGCATTGGATAAGTATTAAGCCACGTGTTAGGCACCCAAGAGCACTCGGGCGCCTTATAAGTGTCATGTCAGCAAACGGATAACTTTGACCGGGACTATAAATAGGCCCCTAGAGCTCAGCTTCCAATCATCCATCAACTGCAAACAATTCAGTTATTAGTTTTCTTCTGTCTTGTGCTTTAAAGTTTGTAAAAGGCTTCTTCACCAGAAGGAGATATTGATAGTGAGCTTTAGTCATCTTGGATTAGCAATCACCTAGGTTGCAACCAAGTAAATCTCCGCGTCTTAGCCTTTTATTAGTTTAATTAGTTAATATTTATTTTAATTGATTTTTATAACTAATCTAGATTCTTTGTGAGACCGCACAAAAGATTGATTTTTATTTTACAGCAATAATTCACCCCCTCTCTTGTCGGTCCACATCGACCCGACAGTGATGACAGTGGTAATGCATTTGGTGTTAAAAATTATATTTCCCCTACTCTAGCAATGAAGCCATGGGCATGCGAGATAAATTACACACATGCAACTCAAGATTATGATCATGGAGTCATAACTATTCAATATCAATGTTGATATAAGGGTGACAAACACAAGAAAGCTCATAATTATCAAGACATGCGAGAGAGTTTAGTTGAAATTGATTCTCGTCGAAATTTATCATACTCTCAGCCTTCTTTTTATAGTTGAATTTTGATTGAAATTTCAAATCTATTGGAAAACCTTTAGTCCCACATTGCTAAACCAAAGGAGATGGAAGGCCTTATATATCAAGTCATTCCTATAATGCTTAGATGGCTTAGGGGGACCTACACGCATGCGCGGGTTGAGCCCAAACCAGGTGGTTTCAGGGGGTCCGGGCCGGAAATCCATAAACCGAGCGCGACGCACGCGATTATCGCGCGCAGGGGGGTGCAAATCCCCAGCCCGTGAGCCTCGCGCTTGCGGGCAACCTGATTTGGTTTTGCAGATTTCGGTTCAGTCTGGTTTCCTAAACCAATTTGGTTTGGTTTAATTTTATTTTTTTCTTCTTTTGTTTAATTTTTTATTCCTTCTTTTTTTGAGAAACGCGCCCCTCCCTTGCGGCGCTCGACGCGACTCCTCCTTGCTTCTGCGTGGTCGCGATCCCTCAGAGAGAAGAGGCAAATGTTTGCCTCTTCAGATCTATAAAAGGAGAAGGGGAAGAAGCAATTCTATTGATTCACTGCTTTCTTCTCTCCTTCTCCCTCTGAGCAATCGGCAGTTCTTCTCCTTTCGCTTTTTTCGTCTTCTGCGATCGGTTTTGGTCTTGAGGCTTTCGATAGTGCGATCTGAGGTTGCTTCCGAATTGCGGTGTTCGTCTTGGAGTGCACCTACGAACGGCGTGAGTGGTTGTCGGATCTTGAGGGGATTTTGCCAGCGAGCCTCTACACCTTGGGCGGCAATAAATTCTCTAAAGACAGTCGGCGCGCCGACGCTTCAACCGGAGGATAACTATTTCCTAATCCTGCTAATTCATTTACTGTCTATTGCATGCTGCCTGATTTTATTGGTGCAAATATATTACTGATTTTAGTGCTATATTTACAACAACTCTGATGCATCATATGATTATCCATTGTACTTGAACTTGGGGGCATATGTTTATCTTTATCTTGTGCTTGTACCAGTTCTGATTTCAGTTGTGCTAGTTCAAATCTAACTTCTAGTAATGAATCGAGATACACTGATGGGTATTATGTTATGAAATCAATATCAATATTGTATATCATGAGATGATTATTTTATCTATTATGTTATGAAATCAATATCAATATTGTATATCATGAGATGATTATTTTATCTGAGCATTTGAGAATTATGGATTTGATCTAAGTATAATATTGCAAGAACAAATGTTTCTGTCTGATTCAAGTCACTTCTTTTGATAACATATTATGATGCATAATTTTAATTTAAGTATTTGATATATCAATTTTCTTTTAAAAAATTATATTTATTTATTTATTTAACAGTATTTACAATAATTGAGAACGTAGACAAAATCAATATACAACTTATTTTTAAATTGTACCCATAAACATATTTATCCAATAGTTATTATATATAAATAAAAAATACTAAAATCATATCGACACGACACGATACGATACGAAAAGATACTGAAACCACATCGTTCCGATTTGAAACCGAAATCTCAATAAAAGTCAAGATATTAAACATTATTCAGTACTTTGTCCTTTCATGTAGGGCACATAATTGCTTAATTAGGTGAACTATATATTAAAAGTATTTTTAAATTAATTGTTGAATAAAATTATAATTTTTTAGAAAAAAACATAAAAATAGTCTTGTAGTTTTTCATAATTGCAAGTTGAATGATAAAGACGAAAAAAGTCTAGGAGGTGAAACTCTTAATAAATGAAATTAATTAGGTCCAAAGATACGCATTCTTAGCACGAGGGACTACGAGATAACTTATAATCTTGAATTTTGAGTAGTCTTTTACCTAGATATTTATTAGACAAAAAAAAAGATTTTTTTAAGGTTATAATCAATATTGGCTAGCAAATTCGGAATTGAGAGTTGAGTCTATTTGAAAGTTGATTGAACACATTCGGCTTACAAGTAATTGCTACCTATTTCAACTTGATTGGATTGAATTAAGTTGAGTCGATTCCGTAGTTAATTGATACAAACAACTTGCTTCTTATTTGATTTGAGTTAATTAGGCAGTCGAATGAATCGCAATTTTAAAAGTAAAACGCTTGAGTGAATCTTATCCACTTAAGTCGATTGACGGACTTTGAGTTGACTCGTTGAAATTTAAGTAAATTGAAAGCATTTTTTCAGTCAATTAGAATCACAATAAAGAAGAGATAAATCTGTAATCTGATACAAATAAATCTATCTATTGATAAATGTTGAGTCGATAAATGGTTTGAGTCGATTGAAATTAAATAAAATAGTTGATTGAAGTTTATCCAAGGTCATTTCAGACACTAGCTAGAAATAGAGGAATAAGAGGAGTCTGTCTGACAATGAAAGAGTTGCCCTTCTATAGCAACTCCTTTGCTCAAACTATTTTTATTTATAATCTTTAATTTTTGTTCAACTTGAGGTTTTACTTTTAAGCTTTGATTTCTTTTACTCAAGCTAATTTGTTTATGCTTTGCTTTTTTTTTTTAATCATCCTTGTAAAATCTTTTCTACAAAGTTTCTTTGCATCTTATAAAGAGAAATATAGTGATATTTTAAGAGGCGACTCACATTACAAGTGCCTAAGCTATAAAGTATAAACTTGGATTCTATAAGAATATATCATTTGGGCTGGCATTAATGGATTTGTTTTTGCTTATCTCATTTATTAATCCATTACGTAACTAACTCCGTAATATAAGCTTTATTCGAAGTTATTTTTGAATTTTAGATTTTTGACTATTCATCCTTTATAATCTCTAATCTCTATATATAGAATATAATCAACTTAACAAAATGAATGAATAAATAAACATTTTATTTTAGAACATGCGGTTACATGATCGCGATACGACTCAAATCGTGTACTGTTTCCACTAGAATCATTTACAACATTGTCACCAATTGAAAGAAGTGTCTCCATTATGTTAACTTGTATTAATAAGTGATAAACTTTTTGTTAAGGTGAAATTGCCAAAGTGTGGCACGGTGGCAGTGAATGCCTCCCTCCATCCGCAGTTCCCATCTCAATTAAGCGTAGCCAACCGTGTCATGCCGGGCCCCACTTTAATTAATTCCCCGCCATGTTAGCTCTGCCCAGCTAACTTTATTTAACTCCTAATCCACCTCCCGAGTCTTTATAAATATATATCACTAATCAACCATGCTAACTCACTTCAGCTGCTACTACTACAACTGCAACACATCTCCATTACTGTGCTTCAAACGGAAGAGAGAGAGAGAGAGAGAGAGAGAGAGAGAGAGAGAGAGAGAGAGAGAGAGGATGGAGGTGGTGATGGTGGTGGTTGCGGTGGCGTGCGTTGCGGCCTACGTCGTTTGGTTTTCGAGGCTGGCGGCGCGGCTGAGCGGGCCGAGGGTGTGGCCGGTGGTGGGCAGCCTGCCGGGGCTCATCCAGCACTCCGAGCGCATGCACGAGTGGATCGCCGACAACCTGCGAGCCTGCGGCGGCACGTACCAGACGTGCATCTGCGCGGTGCCGGGACTGGCTCGGCGCCAGGGGCTGGTGACGGTCACGTGCGACCCACGCAACCTGGAGCACGTACTCAAGACCCGCTTCGATAACTACCCCAAGGGCCCCACCTACCACGCCGTGTTCCTCGACCTCCTCGGCGACGGCATCTTCAATTCCGACGGGGACACGTGGCGATTCCAGCGCAAGACGGCGGCGTTGGAGTTCACCACGCGCACCCTTCGCCACGCCATGTCCCGCTGGGTCTCCCGCTCCATCCACAAACGCCTCCTCCCCATGCTCAGGGAAGCGGCCGCCGCCCCTGCCGCCGCCGCCTCCGTCGATCTCCAGGATCTCCTCCTCCGCCTCACCTTCGACAACATCTGCGGCCTCACCTTCGGCAGAGACCCAGAGACGCTCTCCCAGGGCCTCCCGGAGAACGCCTTCGCCACCGCTTTTGACCGCGCCACCGAGGCCACCCTCAACCGCTTCATCCTCCCGGAGTCACTCTGGCGCTTCAAGAAGCGACTCCGGATCGGCATGGAAGACACCCTCTCCCGCAGCGTCGACCACGTAGATCGCTACCTCTCCGCCGTCATCAAGGCGCGCGAGCTCGAGCTCCGAAACACTGACACGGCCACCGGCCCCGGCGGTCGCCACGTGCACGACGACCTCCTCTCCCGCTTCATGAAGAAGGGAGACTACTCCGACGACTTCCTCCGGCAGGTAGCTCTCAACTTCATCCTCGCCGGGCGGGACACGTCGTCCGTAGCGCTCTCCTGGTTCTTCTGGCTCGTGTCCACCCACCCCGCCGTCGAGCGTCGCATCCTCCTCGAGCTCGCCACCGTCCTCCACGCGTCCCGCGGCCACAACACGGCCGCGTGGCTCGACACTCCTCTCTCCTTCGAGGAGGTCGACGGGCTGGTCTACCTCAAGGCGGCGCTGTCGGAGACTCTCCGTCTGTACCCCTCGGTACCGGAGGACTCAAAACACGTGTTGGCCGACGACGTGCTCCCGGACGGCACATTCGTGCCCGCCGGCTCCTCCGTGACCTACTCCATCTACTCGGTGGGACGGATGAAGTCCATGTGGGGGGAGGACTGCCTCGAGTTCCGCCCGGAGAGGTGGTTGTCCGCCGACGGTCAGCGGTTCGAGCCGCAGGACGCCTTCCGTTTCGTGGCGTTCAACGCCGGGCCAAGGATCTGCCTCGGAAAGGACCTCGCCTACCTCCAAATGAAGTCCATCGCCGCCGCCGTGCTGCTACGCCACCACCTGCGCGTCGCCGACGGCCATCGCATCGAGCAGAAGATGTCTCTAACGCTGTTCATGAAGTACGGGCTCAAGGTGACGGTGGAGAACCGCTGTGTGGAGCAAATTGCCGACGAAATCAAAGCGAAGGCGGCTCGGGTGGCCGCCGGCGCGCCCGATCGCCGAAATTGAAGGCGAACTAGAACAATCAATTCAAATCGCGGTGCTAATAATTTTATTATTTAAGGCGTGCAGCTACGGCGGGGCAGTAGTACAATGGTCACAGCCAAATTAAAGTTGGTCAAGTAATTTGTATAGATCAGATAAATAAATTGCTTTGGAAATTAATATCATACACGAATTTTTAAACTTAATTAAGCCGATTAACTGGACGATATATACGAAATTAATTGGTCTTCTTTTCGCTGCTATTTATTTTAGATCGCAGAGTTAATGGCCATGCCATTTCCGGTTGCCAAAGTAGGTGGACATGGATAATTGGAGTGGGACCACCTGAAATTAATCCGCGGACATCACCCCCAAACAGCCATACGACGCATACCCTAAAGGGATTATAGGCACGTGCGCGAGATTTCTATGTCAAAATGATCGAGCTCCGATATATTTAGATGCTACATAGTCACTCGAATCGGAAGAAAAGATAAAAAAAATATTAATTATAATTTTTAATATCATTATTATATTTAATCTCAATTATATTCTGACTTATTTATTACATACTAAATTATATTTTTTTTTCATATTTATATTTTATTTATTTATAAAAATATATTTTGGAAGGTCAAATTCTAATCACCCAGCTTTACTGATGTTACAATAGATGTATAAGCACTGGTATTTATCTATTTTGTATTAGTACTGAGATAGATTAATAGAAATGTTGAAGACGAACGAATCGTCTTTTATCACTTTCAATCAAATTTTTATAATTTATCTCTCTTTTAAATAGTGAAACCGTGAAAGTCATTTAGGAGAGACTATTGAGGTGATATAATTAAAAGATTTATGTCCAATTTGTGATGCTAAGAGGTGTGATGCATTCTCTAATAATAAGAGTTTAAATCTTACCTAGAACCTATTATCAATTTCTGTTACAAAATTATTGTTGCTGTTGTCGATTGTTACAGGACTTTGCTTCTTCAATTTTGCTCTTGTCAGAGAATTGTCACCGTCGAAGAATTCCATAAACTTCAATAAATTAGAGAACAAATCTGAATTCCATAAATCCTTCAATAAATTAGAGAACAAATCTAAGATGGGTACTCTCACTTTTCTTAATAAACTATTTGCTTCTATCATCGGATGCACTCGGACTAAGCAAATATTCCTCCAAATACAATAGATTACTTAATAAGGTTGTTTCCAAAGTGCATGCTTGAAAACGATCTCGAATACCTTGGATTTATTCAAACTCGACAATTGAATGTTTGTATATTGTTAATGGCAGCATAGCAATATATAAACAATACTTTGAAAATTAAGTAATTTTGAGAGAAAAGATTTTTGTTATGAAAATGGACTGTTTGTGCAGAATGATAAGATCTTATAGTATTTGAAACATTGTCTAGGAAAGGACATGTCTTTTGAATCGTAATCTTTCATTCAAACATCAAAAGACATCAATACATGGGGATACGATTGAACTGTTGGATACAAGTGAATAGAAAAAATAAATAAAGACAAAGGGGACTCTCCCGAAACTCGTACCCCCGAGATGGGGCTGAAACAAACCAAAACAAGAACATAAAACATAGCACAATCATAATACTAAAAAAAACTACGTACCGGTATGCCTTAGGATAACAAAACAAACAAGACACTCAAGTCATCACAGAGTAAAATAAACATGACCGAAAGACAACAATCTAACAGGTATCTAGGAAATACAATGCATCGCCCAAACGCATTGTAAACCCCGTAGATTCTCCTCGACGAGACAAAACTGGCACGGCTGCCGAGATCTCCAGTACGATCAACTTGAAAAAAAAAATATAATGAGCCAACGATGTGAGTTCAAAGAACTCAGCAGATATCTCAGCAGCTATGCATATTAAGCCATACTAATAATAGTAATCATGTCATACCGAAACAAGATAATAAGAAAATAATCTTAACTGAGCAGCAAGTAAAACCGGTCTGTCACCAATGCATACTGGATCTCTTTTATGTGTATGAAAATCAAACATACATTTCGCCATAATTTACTTCGGCGATTTTTTTTTAATGAAGTAATACATATTAATCAACTTCGATAATAAATTTGACAAAGTAAATTCTATTTTAGACTTCGTAGATTAAAAATTTACAGATTTCATTACTAATTTTATCTGATATTTTACTTCATAATAATATTTGATAAAGTAATAAGTTAAAAAATAAAATTTATAATTTTGTATACTGAATTAATAAGTTTGAATGGATTAAAATATTTTTCTCTTTATTAATAAATTAATCTATTTATATTTATTTTTAAAGTAATTCTTAAAATCTAAGGGGGCGTTTGGTTTGCATTTCCAGTCTGTTTTCCATTTTTATTTTCCGTAGAAAATGTGGTTTTCTGGAAAACATGTTTGGTTTGCATTTTTCAGCTTTGTTTTCCAGAAAAAAACATAGTATTTTCTGAAAAACTGGAGAATGAAAAAAAGTCCAGAAAACTAGAAAATACGATTTTCTGGAAAATGAAAATGGAAAATGGAACAAACCAAACGCCCCCTAAGTTAACTTAACATATATTTTCCCGATCACCTGCACGGTTGCACCTCCCCCCTTGCCTCCCCCTCTGCTCGACGACGCAGACGAAACACAAGTGCGTGCCTCCCCCTCTGCCCGACGACGCACGCCCCCCTTTGCCTGATGATGCACAAGCGCCTCCCCCTCTGCCACAAGCGGTCGACGACGCACAAGTGCCTCCCCCTCTCCCCGATGCACAAGCTCGAGGTTTTCATCGTCTCCTTCAATTTTTCCTATTCTTTTCCTTTTAGTTTTCTTCCCTCTCCTACTCCCTTCTCTCCTTTCCCTGCATTCCGCTAGTTTTCTTCCTCTTTGAGGTTTCCTGGCGACGAGAAGAAAAGGCAAGGGTTTTGTTCGAGCTTGGGGTCGTCGTCTGTAACCGATCCGGTCCTGCTTGCCCATCAGTTCGTCAACCAAGTTAGTTTCCTACCCTATGGTTTCTGACATCTCCTGCCCTAGGACATCTCCTTCCTTATAAGACACAATGCACTTCTTTCTCACAACTTACTATGATTCTATGAGTTTTAATGTGGCAATAATTATTTGTCTTTGGTTGTCTTTTCAATTATTATTGCTGCTGGGTTCTCAGTTTTCCCAGGTAATTTTTGTTGCTACATATCATTAGGTGTCATGATTTCTCCTCTTTTGAAACCTGCTCAATTGGGGACAAGAGTGTAATAACAGATTTCCTAATTATCCATAGTAATTCATATATATATATATATATATATATATATATATATATATATATATATATATATATGAAAGACAAACTACCTCCTTGATAGTTTTTAGTTGAAGTACTGATGAGTAATAACTTTCCTTGTCTATATCTCTGAGAGATTTGTTATGTCAAGTAGTAAAGTTGTTGAACAACCTTCTTGCTATTTATTTACTGATGGCCTAGTAATATGATCTTTACTATATTTTTCTCCTTTAGCAGTCAAGGATTTAGTAAGAGAGCAAAAAGCAATACTTTGTTCCTTTTCCTATGCAGTCATCATTACCAGAAAATCCAAGTCAATGATTAAATAGTTGTTTTGAATAGTCACAATCATAATACAAACATCTTCCAATTTTCTGATCTGTGCAGGTTTGTCCTACTCATCCTTGTGTTGATCAGTTTTATGGCTTATATTCAGCATATGGTGTTCAAACAATGGTTTGTTTCTCATTTTCTTTCTTGTTCTAAAGACAACAGGGATTTCATTTTGCTTAGTTCCCATAACGAATAACATAAGAGTGAACAAATACATAACTTCTTAGTATTTTTGGTATTTTTAGAATTATTTAGTTGAAAGATTGGTTAACTGATTTCCAAAGTTCACAATCTTTTTCTACTTTGTTTATTATCTTGAAAACTGCAGTTTCATTGTTACAACATAGTATTGTTTATCACTGTCCTTTTGCCTATAAGCAAGAATAAAGTGTCAAGTATAACTATCCTTTTGCCTATAAGCAAGAATAAAGTGTCAAGTATAACTATCCTTTTGCCTATAAGCAAGAATAAAGTGTCAAGTATAACTGTCCTTTTACCTCTAAGCAAGAATTGAGTGTTAATTATCTTTCATCTTGTCATTTGGGAACAACCTGCTTGTCTTTGGTTCTCACAACTTATTATTTTTATTTTTTATTTTTATTATTATTATTATTATTATTATTATTATTATTATTATTATTATTATTATTATTTATGTAATGTCTATATTCATTTGTCTTATTGTTATTATTTATGCCATGTTTACGTTTATGTTATTATTATTATTCATGTTATGTTTAGGTTTGTGATATTTTAATTATCCATGTTACTGTGTAGATTTTAACATTGGTTTCGTTCATGTTGTTATAGCGGAGAACATAATGGATCGTAAAAAAGAGAGAAAAAAAAAGACAGTTGATCGGGAGCTACATGAACTTACTGATGGAGAAGAACAATTTGTACATGTGCAGAAGAACAAGAGATGACCTACATTGATGGGTAAACTAACTGCAGCAACAAGATGGGGGAAAAAGCGAAGATTGATTATGATGACATGGGGAGGCTAGCATACAATGCAACTGGAAGAGCTTTACAATCATACATTGGCCCTATTGCTAGATCCATGGTGCAAATCAATATAAAGTCTTGGCCTGATGTTCCTGAAAATATAAAATAAAAAGTGTGGGAAGAGATCTCAGTAAGTATAAGATTCGATTTTATTATTCATTTGATATCTGATGAATTTCTGAGCATCATAGGAATTTTGAATCGTAGTTTTTGGTTATACAATGAATGCTTTCATTGCCTTGACATCTAATGAATTTTTTCTGGAACATCATAGGAATAGCCTTGTACGTCACTTGCAAATGAAAGAAATGATGACAGTACTCATAGGACAAGCCTTGTACTAATCATAGGAATAGCCTTGTACTAATCATAGGAATAGTCAGAGAGTACAATGATTTATCCAAATGATGACAATAATGCAATTCCTGAAAAAACTGTGAAGCAAACCTTCGGGAGATATCATTTGGCTAAGACATTATAAGAACTCTATAGGACAGTCATTCTAACACCTTATCTAAGTCAATTTCTCCAACAAAACTGGCAATTGCAGGTGAGAGAGATGTTCTGAGACAAGATCCATGTCATGGCTAATTGGTAATTTAGTTATTATCTGAGACAATGAAAGATAAAGAACATCATTTAGAGACAAGACCAAAATTTCATAGAATCCAACCATACCTTTATTAGCCTGTGGGAAGTATTGAGCCCATTTTGGCAAGTCCCCATTATAACTAACAATAGGACAGTACCCTCCCGCTTCCCGATTGTATGTACAACCAGACAACTGTGTAGAGTTGCAATGATATGCCCCTTTCCAATGGTTGCAAGGAGATGTAATGAATTCGGTTCCTTGGTTCCAACCCCAATCAAGCCATTCTGCCATGCTATAATTAGCCTGGTACCATCCACTATCCTCTAAGAGAGGCAATGTCATCTGTGAAACTACAGATTTTGTGTCAACAGATCCTGTCATAATTTCATTCATCATAAGCCTTTTCTCCCAGTGAGAACCTGCCATGTATTTTTGCATTATTGGCACACTAGTTTAGTGGCATCAAATGGAACACTAACAGTACTCATGAACAAAAAAGCACCTGATGTACCACGACCTCCTCCATCTTCCAACTCCAAACCAGTGAAGTTTTCAGAAAATGCCTGGCATAACATGAAAATTGTACTGTAAGAGTAGGTACAGAATAACAGAATAGGTTTAAAATTACTAACAGCTGCAAGAAAAGCACACCTGTTTATGCCTTCTTTTTCTCTCATTGCGGAAATGTGCAAAGGCACGGGGATCGAAACCCAAGACATGAATAACCTACGAAGTTAGATTTCCATCAGTTACCAAGCACATGGCGTAAACCTCTTTAGTGAAGCACCTACCAACCTCATGCATCAATGTAGCCAAAAGCAATGCTTCTGCATCAGCAGTTAAATGACGAGGTGCAACATTTACATGGCCTGCAAAATGAATAAAGTTAAGAATAGATAAATAGAATAATTCAAACAAACACTGAGAAGTTTGTGAATGACAAGAAGAATTGTTACATAAATAGCACCTGCAACTGCACGACCCCACTGATCTCTCTCACATGCTACTGCCCAAGAAAGAGTGTTGCCAGTTGTGGATCTAGTAGTTACTAAGAGATCATTAACAGACCACTGTATACCGTTGTTTAAACTTTTTTCTTTTGTTTAAAGCAAATTTTCATTGTATGCCACTGTATACCATTGTTTAAAGCTCAGTTGTGGCAGAAAAGCTTATCTGTTTAAAGCTCAAGTCGTTATCTTTTTTTGTTTAAAGCTCAGCTTTCCATGCCTCGCATCTGTATACCGTTGACCTTTCACTTGTATGCCACTGTTTTTGTTGCCGTTGGTTGGCAACACTTGATACTCATTGTATGCTTTCATCTTTCAAACTGTGGTAGCAAATCTTCATTGTATGCTTTCACTTGTATTGAACTTGTATGCATATACGATATGAAATTGTGCCAACGAATTTGTTTGTTGCAGAATGTCTTCGAACTAGCGCCATAAAGTGAGTTTGCTGTGATGAGTTCAGCAGCTCAAAAGTGGCGATATTTCAAAAATAAATTGACTAGAAGGTTTATTTGGCCGAATAGAAAAAATCCTGAAAAGTTGATTTCTCCACCAAGTCAGTATCAGCTCCCAACAGCAGATTGGAAAGCATTTGTTGATATGAGACTTTTTAAAATGTAATGGGGTCAAGATGTACAATGCCTCAAAAGGTATCTCTAAAGGACTTGATTTTAAACAATTAACAGTATGTATTGTGCTTATGTTTAAAGATATGAATGGATGATTCTTATAACTTGGATTGTGACCATTACATTACCTTTTATATTTCATTGTAGGGTAATCTAAAACAAAGTAGTTCTATTGAATGTGGATATTGTGTGATGAGGTACATGAAAGAGATAGTTGAATGTGAAAATCCACAGTTGGAGAAGATGATAATATTTTTTTTATTATACGCTTTGGTTTATGATTGAGATAAACTATTACAGTTGGATGAATATAATACATTTTGTATTTTTGCATAAAAGTTTGCAGGAACAATCAAGAATCAATATTACCAACAATCCGAATATGATGATGTCAGAAGTGAATGGAGTGAATTTGTCTACTCATATGTAGGTGTCTAAATTGATGGTGTACTTAGGATACATATTTTATTCTTTCATTATGGATTTTGGATATACTTGTGGATATATATTTTGGTTATATATACTTGTAGATTTGTGGATATATATTTGTGTATTTGTGGATTTAACTTCACTCTTTTATTAAATTAGTGCGGTGGTAATCGATAATTACATCATTAAATTAAAATTATATTGTAATAAAATATGATTATTTACTTCAATAATAAAATTTAATGGTGAAGTAATCAAAAATAAAATACTTCATCCATTTAAATTGTGATGAAGTTAAAAAAAATATTTACTTCCAATTTAATAATTGTGAAGTCGTTTCAAATATATTATTTTTGTATCATACAAAATAATGAAGTCTTTTAAATCGATTACTGTGTCAATAAATGTATACTATGAAGTAACATAATACTACATACTTCGATAAATATAAATACTGGCGAAGTTATAAAATATATTTGTTTCGACAATTAATGTAAACTGTGAAGTTACATATCATCTATTACTTCGTCGCATTACAAAACTACTAAAGCAACAGATATTTTTTTACTTCGACAATCAATTTAAACTGTAAAGTTATATATCATCGATTACTTCAGCACTTCACAAAATCAATGAAGTAAAAGACAAATTTTTACTTCAGAATCGATCCAAATCTGAACTGGTTTGCCTCTTTGAACCAGTAAAAGACTTCACTATTTTCATGGATATGACTTCGGTGATATGATGAAGTAAAATAATCAATTTTTACTTCACGTGCGTCTACTTCGGTAATTATCTATCTATGACTTCAGTGAATATACGAAGTAAATTAAGAAAATTCTACTAGTTAACATCCAAGGGTATCAACCACAAGCAAATGCAATAATGCGTATGCTTATGATGCAATGACATGGTCACCCCTGCCGCCGATCAGACATCGTCACTGACAACAGGGAGGAAGCTGAACAGGAAACCAACCTTCGACGTAGAGCTGTGACAACTGTACACACTCTGCCATCACTGCTTATGATGCAATGACATGGTCACCCCTACCGCCGGTCAAACATCGTCACTGACAACAAGGAGGAAGCTGAACGGGAAACCAACCTCCGACGTAGAGCTGTGGCAACCGTACGCACTCTGCTATCACTACTCCTGAGCGATCGAGTAGACGGGATGTTGTCGGAGAAACCAATCCGAAAACCCCATGTCATATGGGGAGCTAACTCTCTCATCTCCTCATGAAACCACGCTGTGGAGGGACCCCTGCCTGCTACCACGCTCCGACGTTCACTAACCCATGAGTGCATGAGCAGAGCAGCACAAAGCACACTACCCACACTCCGACAATCCCTAACCCATTAGTGGTTGCGTGGGTAGGTCATGAATGACTGATAATCCGACTCGTCCACAAGGGAGTAAGGGTCGGCAGTTGTGCAACAATACAAGATGATACGTGATGTTGGTCAAGACGATCATCCACTATCTAACCACCTATCATCTATATAAGATGCAAAGATCCAAGGTGATTATGCACCATATCCTAAATCCTAGGAATAGGTATAGTGTGTATCACACATGCAGCCCAGTAAAAGAAACTAATGTCAGCTCAATAAAATATACTAGAGTACCACATGGATATCCTGTGGTAAATAAGTGTACTGAACATTAGAGGTAATGAAACACAACATAATGTTACTATAGCAAATTATGCACAAATATATTATCCAAAAATAGGATAGAGATACCCGCCTCCGATGTCGTAGTTCGTAAGCAAAGAGAAACTCCCACTTAAAATATAGTCTGCAACAAATTAATCAAACATGTCCTGCATGAGAGGCCAAATGTGTAACTAATTAAGTAAAATAATAAGCTACCTCGCTAAAACAACTACTCTAGTTAACCAATATCAACCCCAATTATTTAGTTAGCCCAAACTAAATAATAATCTATCAACAAACCTTACTGATAAGGTTGAGTTCTACTTATTTGCATACGCAAACACTCACACCCAACCTAAAACCTCAACTCCCTCCCAGTAGCATCAAAAGGAAAATAGCTCACCAAATCCCATCCAAGGAAATTCTTCTCCTTTACATACATGACGTACATAGAACTACAATATATTTACAATAAAAATAATTCATTAGTGTTCCTCTCTAAAACCACTACTGTTTGCAGCACTCAAACCAAAAGAACAGGGCAAGAATAGTAGTAAATGCACGTCACTATGGATAACCCCAAAACACAAATTCCAATTGTCACAATATGTGACCATGTACCAAAACCATATAGGGTTTTCAGAGAAATGTTGACGCACAAAGCATACTCCTCTAAATTCTGATTACAAACGGAATGAGCCCTTATGAATTCTCATCACAACTCAACAACATATAAGGAAGAAGTAACCATTGATCATAATCTACAACACTATCTAAATCGATATCAAAGCGGCTAGAGGAAACTCACAGAAATATATCAAGGTCGAAAAATAACTAGAAAATCCCAAATCGAGTCTCGCCGGCAGTCGTTCAGACAACGCCGCACCGCGAGGAAGGAGATCGACAAGGAAGGAAGAAAGAGGCGTCGACTGCTCGCTTTGGCATTAGGACTGGCGAAGGAGGCGTGGGAGGAAATCGGAAAGACAGAGGAAATCGCCTGGCTTTGGTCTGTAGTTAGGGCAAGGAGAGGAAATGGAAAGGCAGAAGTGGAGGAGTCGGCTTTGATTTCGCAATATAAAGAGAAAAACCCCGAGCAATTAAAGGGGAAGAGTCATTTTGATTTTTGCATCCATGCCACTTTGTGTTTTGAAATTAAAAGGGCAATTACATGTCACGCCCCTAGAGGCACATACTTACTCGAAAATCGGACATCTCCCCTGTACGACGGACAAGTTAGGACAAATAATACATAATCTCCTCAATACATATAGCTCAGCTACACACGGTTGGCATCAACATAGTAATTAAATCCACAACCACGCAGTTTATAATAATAAAAATGATAAACATAAACTAAGCTTAAACATTTCAAATTGTTAATGTCTTTTAGTAGAAATAAAATTAACGGAAAGTCCGAATACAAAGAAACTACAACAAAAAGTCCAAAATGTACATATCTCAATATCAAACTAATAAAACATCTACGGTCCAAGACGTAAATGCAAAAACAACGAAAATGCAGAAATAACTACTACGATAGTAACATCAAATATGGAAACAAACTTAACACAGTGGGACTGATAACTGGATCCTCTCCTGACTCCATGAAATGCAACTACCTGCAATCTAAAACAAAAAAAAGAACTAGGGGTGGTGAGTCCGGGCGGACTCAGCGAGTATAGGAATAGACAATAGCATGGCATAATCAAACTGTAATAAGTAGAGAAAATAATAGGTACAGTCTCTAAGGGATATAAGAGTACCTAAACCTATAAAACATCTGTAAAACAACATGGTACAACAACTAAGCATGTACGAAAAACCTCATAATATCATAACATCAAAACATATATGCATGTCAACCAAATACAACAAACATAGCTCATATAAATGCAACAACCACAAGAAAATGCACAAATACAATATATGCATATGATGCAATGACATGTGTGACCCCTGACGCCAGTTAAGCCGCCAACACATCACATCTGTGTGACTGAGTGGGTAGGGTTGTAACAACTGTACGCACTCCAACGAATACCACAGATATATGTGGTTGAGTGGATAGGATGTTGGGGAGCCAACTACTCTAAAATCCCGATATATAGGGGGAGCTATCAACCGCTCTAGTATCCCTCAAAAACAACGGTGAGGGTGTCACTGCTTGCCTACAACTGCAACATGTGTGGCATAACAGGAAATTGCTCGCACTCTAACAACTACCACAACAACAAGTGGTTAAGTGAACAGAGCAACTAAATGACTAACGACGGCTTAATCAAATGACAGCCCAACAGTCGTTAGTATGCAACGGTGCACGTATGGTGCATGATACAAGATGCACGAACAACCGAAAACCAACGATGCAACATTTCCAACAAGTATCAACGATGCAAAGATACAATTAACCAAGTATCAAAAACCAACGATTATGCATCTACATTACTAGGTACGATAATTCTAATGTCAAATAAACCTAGTTGTGTTTAATGAACCTCTAAGTACTCGCGTTTAAGCGATACTTTACAGAACAAAAATTCAACAGGAGACTGTACAGATACGAAAATTTCGAATACTCGAAGATCAACGAAGAAAGTATCAACGGCGATGTTAAAATAACAACCGACAAGGAACAAGATCAAACAACTTATTTAGACATAAAACAACCATGCTTAAAGATAAAAGAACTACATGAGTACAAAGGAGAAGTACCCACCTTATAATGTCGTCTATGTATCGGAGAAAATCCCCTCACAATCAACCGAACGAGTCTGAATCAAGATCATGTATCAATGTGAAAGTTTAGCTATTTCTACCTTCATAGAGTAGCTAAACTATACATTAAGCATAATTATAATTATACATCTAGTTAATTAAATCTTATTATTAAACTTAATTACAACATTCAATAACCCAACCAAAAACTCTCGGTAGCCTCTAATGAACAAAAGATTCCAAAATCAAAATCCCACCATATCAATAGAAATTCGAATTAGAGGTCAATGTTTACTCCTAGAAAGGTCAATCCTACCATGACTAAACCCAAGCAAATGGAAAAATCACACATGGTAATGAATCACCTAAGGCTCTAGGTGGCTAGAGAGGAAAAACCCAACAACTACACTATCCAAGATCGAAACTAAGAGAAGATCAAAGAACGCGACCACAAAGCTCTCTATCGAAGTGAACATTTATTGTCACTGTCCTGCTACTATATTTTAAATGGAACCTTCCCACAACAAAACCTCTAAGAGCCCATGACAACACCAAATCTGAACAAAACAAACTCCTCTACTACTGCTGCCCTAAATTAGGGGAGCATGCACAATGGGATGCACAAAGGTAGCACCCACTCTCAATAGGTAACTGACAATAACAAAGATGATTTACCACAATAAAATAGAGCACGTAACACACAATACTCATTATAGGGAATCAATATCCGAATCTACAAATCTAATGCTAAATCACCGCAATAACAAATATGAACTTGATCAATCGATTCAAGTTGATCTAATCTACATAATCGCCTGAATTAAACTACTAATTATTCACCCAATTAAAATCCCTAACAGTACCGACACTCACCTGGAAAATGGAAGTAGTCAGCGGAATCAAAGTCGACAAAGGTGAGGTTCACACCACCAAGAGCTCGCGGCAAAGAGGCGATCGCTCGCTCAACCTAGGGCTGCGACGCGGCCTTGGTGTGCGCGGACGAGGAAGAAGAAGCGAGGGCGGTGTCGACGCGGCGTAGAGAACCGCTCGTACGGTTTCGGCGTCGAGTGTCTGCGGCGGAGGAAGAGAGAAATCGGGGAAACTGATTTGCAGGAGGAGGTTTTTAGGGCTTTATTAAGTTTTTTTGCATTTTGTAAATAAGCCCTCCAATTTTAGCTAATCACAACTAGATACCTAATTTGCAAAGAGGCCCCCTTAAATTTTGGTATTTAACATTACATTTACCATTTAGTCCTCTAATTCTAGGCATTTGCACCTAACCCTCTTCTTTAGGCCTTTTTCTATTTAGGCCCTATAAATTTACTAAATTATGATTAAGCCCTCAATTTTTTTTTTTGAATTGTCATTTTTAATAGAATGATACTTTAGTCCCACGTTGGGAGTTTTAAGTGAATGGAAAGGAGAATAAAGATGCTCCATTGTGAATGAAACTTTAGTCCCGCATTTAGAGTTTAAAATGAATGGAAAGGGAGGTAGAGAATAAAGAGGCTCCATTGTGAATGAGACTTAGTCCCACATTGGGAGCTTCAAGGCATATTGGTTGGTTTATATTGTTCCACAAGCATGTTAATTGTGAATAAATGCATGGGGAGAGGCTCTCTCTCACATGTGAGTGCGCAAGGGGGTGCAAATCCAAGGCCCCGGATTTGTTCTGAACCAAGTAGATTTGTGTGTGTGCACGACCAACGCGCGTCGAATCCTTGACCGATCGGGGCAAAATTTGTCCAAGTGGATAAACCAATGTTGTCACCTGTGAAATTTTTGACTGAGAGCAAAAAAAAAGAAGAAAGAAACAATTGTCTTCCACGACATTCGGGTACTTCTTCAATTCACCACGAGCAACCAATGCTTCGTTGTGCTCGTGGTCCTACTGTTGTGCCCGTGCTTTCAATTAGCTTTCAACCAATGACCTTATTCAATTAACCAAAGTGATCTCACACGTAGACTTTCCTTACTCCTCGGTATTCATATTGGCAACACATGGATAGACCTTGTGCCTTACTACCCTGATTTTTCATGAATATTTATGTAGTTAGCTAAACCAAACTAGAGATGTCACCTTCTCCAATATTTACATAGGTGGATGTTATAAAGAATACTCGCATAACTAAGTATTCCAATGGATTGCCCTTTATATCTTCATTTAAGGTTTAGAGGCTTTTCCTAACCATTCCATTACGTGAACCAAGCAATTTGGAAAGTATCTAAAGTCGAGTTCAGTTTCTACTATTGATGATCAGCAAGTTGACTTTAGTCCCATTTCCTTTGATATTTTCAAAACTAGATCTTACAAAGCCTTTTGTCAAAGGGTTAGCTAAGTTAAGACTTGACTTCACATAGTCTATGGTTATGAAATATCAATTATGTTGGGACCGGGTGCATGTCGACAAGGATACGAGTTCGTAAAATTTAAAATTTTTACGTGCAGCGGAAGAGTTTGCATAAAATAATTTCCTAAATTATTTTAACTTCGTATCTAGTATGCAACCTTATAGTGTATCGACATAATTATAAAATAAAAGTTTGCGAAAAAGTAAACTAATTTACTTTTGTACCTTGCGTAACTCGAAGAAAGGGACGAGATCCAACCGTAGCGTCCCTTGGAAGCTTCGCCTCTATTCGCGTCCACGCCGAGTTCTCTTCGGGATGACTTCGCAAAGTCACGAGTTTTGTGCCGACGAGAACTACTAGATTCTCGGAAGGCACAACTAGAAGGACAAGAGAAAAATTAGGAAAACTAACCAACGAAGTAACGGAATCGAATTCCGAGAAGAGAGGAGTCGCTATCCGCTTCTTCTTCTTCGTGTTCGGGTTCTCCTTCTCCTTGAAAGCTCACGCCAACTCCCTTGGGTGATGGTTGTGTGTGCCGGCCCTAATCCACAAGGATGGGGCGCCGGCCCTAATGTGAAGGAGAAGAAGAGGAGGAGAGAAGAGAAGAGAAAGAGGGAGAGAAATAATTAATCTCTTAATTATTTTCGTTGGAATTAAGGGCTAGCCTTTGGTTCCTTTATATAGTAGCAACTCCTTTGCTAAGTCTCCCTTTAAACCGAATTAACGGAATTAGTTATAAGAAATTTATCTTATAAATTTTCTTATTGCTTATTCCTTTTAAGCCTAGTCTTATTATAAACAATTTATAATAAAACAAATTAGTTATCATAAGAGATTTATCCTATAAATTCTCTTATGAATTTTATTATAACTAACTTTATAATAAAACTAATTATTTATCATAAGAAATTTATCCTATAAATTCTTATGAATTAATTCCGTTTAAACCAAGTCTTTATTATAAACTAATTTATAATAAAAACTAATTCTTCTTCTCTTTAAATTATAGAATAAATTTTATAAGAAATTTATAAACTTTCTTATTATGGAAAAATCAATTCATAATTGATTTTATAAAATTAAAATAAATCCAATTCATGGATTATTTTAATCTTCCATAAAAGAATAAATTTCTATAAATTTATTTATATAAATTTCTTTATACAAATTTATTTATCCATAATTTATAAAATAAATCGTACTAGATTTATTTAATTAATTAAACCAATTAAATTGGTTTATTCTCCTCTATTTGGCCGGCCACCAAAGAGGGTTTAACACCCTCTTTGGCCGGCCAAAACCAACCCGAACCGCCGCGAATTAAACTCATTTAATTCGCCCAAAAAGCCTTCAAAAGACTTAGCCATTTTTAGCTTCCATTGCGCCTCTGACTAACTCAGATTCGACTTATTTCTCTTGATCGGAAAATCCAATTTTCAACTCGTTTTAAATCCCTCGGATTACTCGTAGTGCGTGTGACTAAATAGGCTTTCGATTTATGTTGGCCGTCTATAATCAACAAATTATAGAACGATCATGAGTGGCACCTAGTAGTACATCATGATCCCCAATTAATCGAAAGATCAACGGTTTGACCTCAGAAGAAATTATTCTGAAACCCTTCAGCAGCTCTAATGAATCGTGCCCCATTCCCTTCACCACCTTATACCCACTTGGTTCAGGACACGGTCTATCGTGTCAGTCCCCACTAGGCTGACTACGTCACACCTAGCCCAAGTAATGTCTTCTCGTCCTTTGGATTTCTAATTACTCTCATGTATTTTAGAGACTCTCACTCTAAACATGATATGCTCTGGCCAGAGGCTTTGAGTAACAATCCGACGATAGGCCTGGGTATACATCTCCTCGCAAGGAGTGGTGAATCCTTTGTAGGCTGTTCAAACATCTTCGGGCACTTCGGCTTATACCCGATCATCCTGGGTCCACACCTCCTTGGAGATGCTTGCTTAAGATGTCAAAGTATAAGTCTCCATGACCAAGATGACTTGAACACCGCAAGTCAAAGGAACATCGCACTTAAGCCGCAGTAAGATCTTCATTGACATATCTACATGTAGATTCCCATATGAAGTCTTACAGCTAGTCACTCCAATGAACTAGTTCCCTTAACTAGCATCCATGTTTATCTCCGGACATCCCAATGTCACCAGCCAGTGAGAATCAGCTGATTAGAGAATAACCCATGCTAGTCTCAACAGAATTGATAGTGTCCGTTTTTATCAATTCATCGACTAGGGATATTTTCAATACTTCACATTTGCGCATTTAGAGATAATCACTAGTTGTGATCTCATCACAAATTCTCTTATGCTGTGAGTTGTATTGCGGACATTCAGTAGATGAGTTTAAGATCCCAATCAAATACACAAGCATGTATACTCAAATAGTGAATTATCATTTATTAATATAAATGTTTTACAATCATAAGGCGATTGCCTTAGGACACTTCTCTCATATCACTAACAAACTCCCACTTGGCCTAATGCCAATCGCTACGGTATCCAATACCACAGGCTCTAACATGACCCTCAAACTTGCTTTGAGGCAAGGCCTTAGTTAAAGGATCCGCTATATTCCTTTCAGTGGGAACTCTCTCAATTTGTATGTCATTCCTACTTATAATCTCTCTGATCAGATGATAGCGGCGAAGCACGTGTTTGGATCGCTGATGAGACCTTGGTTCCTTTGCTTGTGCAATAGCTCCATTGTTGTCGCAGTAAACCGGCACTGCATCATCAATGGTTGGAACCACACCAAGTTCGGAGACAAACTTCTTGATCCAGACTGCTTCCTTTGCTGCTTCCGAAGCTGCGATATATTCCGCTTCCGTGGTGGAATCCGCTACGGTGTCTTGTTTGGAACTTTTCCAACTTACTGCGCCTCCATTCAAAGTAAATACGTATCCAGACTGCGATTTGGAGTCATCCTTATCTGTCTGGAAACTGGCATCTGTATACCCACGTATTACCAAATCTCCTTCTCCATATATTAGGAACACATCCTTAGTTCTTCTTAAGTACTTAAGGATTGTCTTAACAGCCGCCCAGTGATCCATTCCTGGATCCGACTGGTATCTGCTTGTGACGCTCAAAGCATACGATACATCAGGCCTAGTACATAACATAGCATACATGATAGATCCTATCGCGGATGCATAGGGAATCTTATTCATGCAAATCCTCTCGTCTTCTGTGCGCGGACACATAGACTTTGAAAGGTTGATCCCATGCCTGATGGGAAGGTAACCTTTCTTGGATTCCGACATGCTAAACCTTTTTAGCACTCGGTCTATATATGTAGACTGTGAAAGACCGAGCAACCGTTTTGATCTATCTCTATAGATTCTAATCCCAAGGATATAGGTTGCTTCTCCCAGGTCTTTCATGGAGAAAGTTTTGGATAACCAAATTTTAACTGTCTGTAAGACTGAAATATCGTTTCCTATAAGTAAGATGTCGTCGACATATAATACTAGGAATACGACTGCACTCCCACTAACCTTCTTGTACACACAGGGTTCGTCAGGATTTTGTGAGAAATCAAACTTTTTGATTGTCTCATCAAAACGGATGTTCCAGCTCCTAGATGCTTGCTTCAGTCCATATATGGATCGTCGAAGCTTGCATACCTTGGTTTTATCAACCGATGTGAAACCTTCAGGCTGTATCATGTATACGTCCTCAAGCAGGTTTCCGTTAAGGAAAGCTGTTTTCACATCCATTTGCCAAATCTCATAATCATAATGAGCTGCTATGGCTAGGAGCATCCGAATGGATTTAAGCATAGCTACTGGCGAATAGGTTTCGTCATAATCAATTCCTTGTTTCTGACGATATCCTTTTGCCACTAATCTAGCCTTAAAGGTAACAACATTACCTTCCATGTCGGTTTTCTTCTTGAAAACCCACTTGCACCCTATGGGTTTAATCCCTTCAGGTGGGTTAACCAAGTCCCATACTTGATTTTCGTACATGGAATCCATTTCCGACTTCATGGCTTCAAGCCATTTGTCCCTTTCTGAACTTTTCAGAACATCTTCATAACTGATAGGTTCGTCATCGCCAATGAGCAACACGTCGTTCGATTCACTTACGAGAAATCCGTATCTCTCTGGAATGTTGCGTGTCCTATCAGACCTACGAAGAGGTGGTGTAGTTTTAGGTTCAACTGATAGCTCATCATTATGAATTATCGGTTGTGGGCCTAGACTCGGTGTCTCTGTAATGTCTATTGGAGTTTCTTGAACTTCATCAAGTTCAATGCCACTCCCACTGTTTTCTTGTAAAAGAAATTCTTTTTCTAGAAATACAGCATGCCTTGAAACAAACACCTTTTGTTCCAAGGGATGATAGAATTGGTAACCCTTCGTTTCCTTAGGGTATCCAATAAATAGACATTTATCAGACTTAGCATCCAATTTGTCTGATACAACCCGCTTCACATAAGCAGGACAACCCCATATCTTAAGGTGAGTTAAGTGAGGTTTCTTACTATTCCAAATCTCATATGGAGTAGTAGAGACTACCTTGGTCGGGACTCTGTTTAATAAATAAACAGCTGTCTTAAGTGCATAACCCCAAAAGGATTTTGGAAGAGTTGCATGATTCATCATCGACCTAACCATGTCCATCAAGGTTCGGTTTCGCCTCTCAGATACACCATTATGCTGTGGTGTATATGGCGGAGTCCATTGGGATAATATCCCATTGTCCCTTAGATAATCTTGAAACTCTTGACTTAAGTATTCACCACCCCGATCGGATCGAAGTATTTTAATACTTTTGCCAAGCTGTTTCTCTACTTCATTTCTGAACTCTTTGAATTTCTCAAAGGCTTCAGATTTGTGTTTCATCAAGAACACGTACCCGAATCGTGAGTGATCATCGATAAAGGTGATGAAGTAGCTATAGCCTCCTTGTGCAAGAGTTGACATTGGTCCACATACATCAGTATGTATTAGACCAAGCAATTCTCCCACTGGATTACCTTTTCCGGTAAAGGGTAATTTGGTCATCTTGCCTTTTAAGCACGATTCGCATGTATCAAATGAATCGGGTTCAAATGATTCCAAAATTCCACATCGGTGCAATTCGGTCATGCGTTTCTTACTTACATGGCCAAGACGGCAATGCCAAGTGTAGGAGTCTATTCGATTATCTATTCGAGCACGTTTGTTGCTAACTTCGATATTGAAAACGTCACTGGATAAATCTAACGTGTAGATGCCATTGCACAAAGTTCCATTCCCATAAAGAACCCATTTAAAGTTATGTAACAACAATTGTTACTAAAAGTCAAATGATAACCTTTTCATTCAAACATGAAATAGATACAATGTTCTTTATTAACGAAGGAACGAAATAACAATTATCCATTCTAAGATACGTCCAGTCGGGAGCTTTAGCAATATGTTCCGATGGCAACAGCAGCAATCTTTGCTCCATTTCCAACTCGCAAATCTGCTTCTCCCTTGACGAGTCTTCTTCTATTCCTTAGCCCTGTATGTCATTACATATATGTGAGCTACACCCAGTATCAAGTACCCAGGTATTTGAGGAAATAGAGTGACATTCAATAACGAAGATACCTGAAGAGGACGGGGCATCGGATGCCTTCTTCTTCAAGGACTCAAGATAAACTTTGCAGTTTCTTCGCCAGTGACCCTCCTTGCCACAATGATGGCAAGTGCTTTTGGTTTCTTTTCAGTCTTTTTGGCCTTTTTCTTCTTTCCCTTATTCTGTTCTTTGGCCTTCCTCTTAGAACCTTTCTTTGAGGAACCAACTAACAGTATCGTCTTCTGATCCTGCTTTACAGAAGGCTCTACAGTCTTCAGCAGGTTGAGCAACTCAGGAAACTGGTCTGGAGTTGCATTTTCAGAAGGACGTTTGGGAAGTTGATCTTCAAGGACACAAGCAGGCTTTTCTGCCTTAGGACTATCCTCAGGTTTCGAAGCCAGTCCATGAAGTTGGCCCAGTCAGTTTATTGGTGTCCAAAATGGAACGCAATTTAGGAAGACATGATCGAGTGATTATCCTAGAAATACAAATTGAGATTATGTGAGAAGATTTATTAAGAATGTATCAACATACATAAATTAAATCCTATTTATTTTACGAATTGATCACCCTTATTATCAATTCGGGAGATCGTAGGAACATCTCCAAATAGGTTGATATCCAACCATAGATAAGAACAACCATGGCTGTGGCCATCAAGTTCTTCTTAGCTATGAAGGTAGGTAATTATACCGATTACACATCACATATATGTAACTATCACATTATGCTATCAACTAATTGAATGTTTGCATAAATCATTGGGTTGTTAACTCATTAACAAGTATGTATCATTATACATAGCACCCAACTGCACCTCTCTTTACATCGACCTTGGCTGTGGCACAACAAATCGATGCTCCAAGCTTAAGGCTGACCCATTAATCAAGAAATAGTTTTAACATGGTTGGAGCTCATTCAACCGCTTAGTCAGGCTTGGATGTGTCCAACAACCAAAACTAATGATTGACCTCTGACTCGAACTATATTATTCATAAACTAATTCCATGGTTTGAACATGTTGAGGTTCAAGTCGGGCATGGATGTGTCCATCAACCCAAGCGAGAAACAAAACTCCGATTCCTAACCATATTAATGGAAGGTGTTGGCCTTAATATTTTGTAAGGGGTTTTGGGTCTCATTCTCTTTAAGCACATTCATGACATAAAATTATGTCATGACTAACGATTTCCTTAATAAAGTATGTATGTGACTTAATTTATCAAGTCTCATGAATTAAATTAGGAACCGGATTTCCTAATCATAATTTCATACTTTATTAAAGGAATTGTTTTGGAAAACAATTTCCTAATTGTCATAATTAATTTCGGAAATAATATGTTCAAGACTTTGATTTCTCTAAATCA
>JAGFNQ010008208.1:35460-63530 GCA_024364735.1 Boesenbergia rotunda
ATATCTTAAGGTGAGTTAAGTGAGGTTTCTTACTATTCCAAATCTCATATGGAGTAGTAGAGACTACCTTGGTCGGGACTCTGTTTAATAAATAAACAGCTGTTTTAAGTGCATAACCCCAAAAGGATTTTGGAAGAGTTGCATGATTCATCATCGACCTAACCATGTCCATCAAGGTTCGGTTTCGCCTCTCAGATACACCATTATGCTGTGGTGTATATGGCGGAGTCCATTGGGATAATATCCCATTGTCCCTTAGATAATCTTGAAACTCTTGACTTAAGTATTCACCACCCCGATCGGATCGAAGTATTTTAATACTTTTGCCAAGCTGTTTCTCTACTTCATTTCTGAACTCTTTGAATTTATCAAAGGCTTCAGATTTGTGTTTCATCAAGAACACGTACCCGAATCGTGAGTGATCATCGATAAAGGTGATGAAGTAGTTATAGCCTCCTTGTGCTGGAGTTGACATTGGTCCACATACATCGGTATGTATTAGACCAAGCAACTCTCCCACTGGATTACCTTTTCCGGTAAAGGGTAATTTGGTCATCTTGCCTTTTAAGCATGATTCGCATGTATCAAATGAACCGGGTTCAAATGATTCCAAAATTCCACATCGGTGTAATTCGGTCATGCGTTTCTTACTTACATGGCCAAGACGACAATGCCAAGTGTAGGAGTCTATTCGATTATCTATTCGAGCATGTTTGTTGCTAACTTCGATATTGAAAACGTCACTGGATAAATCTAACGTGTAGATGCCATTGCACAAAGTTTCATTCCCATAAAGAACACCATTTAAAGTTATGTAACAACAATTGTTACTAAAAGTCAAATGATAACCTTTTTCATTCAAACATGAAATAGATACAATGTTCTTTATTAACGAAGGAACGAAATAACAATTATCCAGTTCTAAGATACGTCCATTCGGGAGCTTTAGCAAGTATGTTCCGAAGGCAACAGCAGCAATCTTTGCTCCATTTCCAACTCGCAAATCTGCTTCTCCCTTGACGAGTCTTCTTCTATTCCTTAGCCCCTGTATGTCATTACATATATGTGAGCTACACCCAGTATCAAGTACCCAGGTATTTGAGGAAATAGAGTGACATTCAATAACGAAGATACCTGAAGAGGACGGGGCATCGGATGCCTTCTTCTTCAAGGACTCAAGATAAACTTTGCAATTTCTTCGCCAGTGACCCTCTTTGCCACAATGATGGCAAGTGTCTTTTGGTTTCTTTTCAGTCTTTTTGGCCTTTTTCTTCTTTCCATTATTCTGTTCTTTGGCCTTCCTCTTAGAACCTTTCTTTGAGGAACCAACTAACAGTACCGTCTTCTGATCCTGCTTCACAGAAGGCTCTACAGTCTTCAGCAGGTTGAGCAACTCAGGAAACTGGTCTGGAGTTGCATTCTCAGGAGGACGGTTGGGAAGTTGATCTTCAAGGACATAAGCAAGCTTTTCTGCCTTGAGGACTATCCTCAGGTTTCGAAGCCAGTCCATGAAGTTTGGCCTAGTCAGTTTATTGGTGTCCAAAATGAAATGCAAGTTTAGGGAAGACATGATCGAGTGATTATCCTAGAAATACAAATTGAGATTATGTGAGAAGATTTATTAAAGAATGTATCAACATACATAAATTAAATCCTATTTATTTTACGAATTGATTCACCCTTATTATCAATTCGGGAGATCGTAGGAACATCTCCAAATAGGTTGATATCCAACCATAGATAAGAACAACCATGGCTGTGGCCATCAAGTTCTTCTTAGCTATGAAGGTAGGTAATTATACCGATTACACATCACATATATGTAACTATCACATTATGCTATCAACTAATTGAATGTTTGCATAAAACATTGGGTTGTTAACTCATTAACAAGTATGTATCAATATACATAGCACCCAACTGCACCTCTCTTTGCATCGACCTTGGCTGTGGCACAACAAATCGATGCTCCAAGCTTAAGGCTGACCCATTAATCAAGAAATAGTTTTAACATGGTTGGAGCTCATTCAACCGCTTAGTCAGGCTTGGATGTGTCCAACAACCAAAACTAATGATTGACCTCTGACTCGAACTATATTATTCATAAACTAATTCCATGGTTTGAACATGTTGAGGTTCAAGTCGGGCATGGATGTGTCCATCAACCCAAGCGAGAAACAAAACTCCGATTCTAACCATATTAATGGAAGGTGTTGGCCTTAATATTTTGTAAGGGGTTTTGGGTCTCATTCTCTTTAAGCACATTCATGACATAAAATTATGTCATGACTAACGATTTCCTTAATAAAGTATGTATGTGACTTAATTTATCAAGTCTCATGAATTAAATTAGGAACCGGATTTCCTAATCATAATTTCATACTTTATTAAAGGAATTGTTTTGGGAAACAATTTCCTAAATTGTCATAATTAATTTCGGAAATAATATGTTCAAGACTTTGATTTCTCTAAATCAAATCTTGTTAAATTAAGAGACAAATCCCTTAATTCAACTACATATTATTTTCATGAAAATCTCATTTAAGAAACTCTATAGGAAACCATTTTCCTAATTAATTTTGGAGACAACAATATGTAAGAGCATCACCTCTTAAACATATTTTATTCATGGATTTAATTAATTACAACAAATTGTTTTCTAAGGGTGGCTCCCCGAGGCTCAGATACCCAAAGAAAAGTAATGTGTTGTAAATCCAATTGGACGGCTCCCCGAGGCTCAATCCAATCAAACATGACAATTTCAATTAAAAATTGGGAAATTAAATTACAACAACTAACTTTAAATTGGACGGCTCCCCGAGGCTCAATCCAAAATAAAGAATTTTGTTGTCAATTTAAAAACCAATTCAAATTTAATTGTCAATTAACTGTCCATGAATTTGTCTAGACTTTCTTAAAGAAAGTGCCCAAAATTGCGAGATTTCGAAAATTGATTTTCAGAATAATTGTAAGTTTCTGGTACAAAGGAAACTTACATATTTCCAAAATTGGAAAATTTCTAAAATAGAAAAATTTCCAAAATTGGAAAGTTTCCAAAGATGGGAAGTTTCGAAATTATTATAAAATTTCAGAAAATAGAAAATTTCAAACGTTTGCGAAATTTCATGAGGATTTCCAAACTTTGAAATTCCTAAATCTAAAATTTATTATAATTTGAAAGTTTCCATAATTGAAAATTTTTTTCCGAAATTGAGATCATGACAAAGTTTTCCACAAAACAATTATTTGATTAAGTCGAACACTAACCGGCTCTGATACCACTGTTGGGACCGGGTGCATGTCGACAAGGATACGAGTTCGTAAAATTTAAAATTTTTACGTGCAGCGGAAGAGTTTGCATAAAATAATTTCCTAAATTATTTTAACTTCGTATCTAGCATGCAACCTTATAGTGTATCGACATAATCATAAAATAAAAGTTTGCGAAAAGTAAACTAATTTACTTTTGTACCTTGCGTAACTCGAAGAAAGGGACGAGATCCAACCGTAGCGTCCCTTGGAAGCTTCGCCTCTATTCGCGTCCACGCCGAGTTCTCTTCGGGATGACTTCGCAAAGTCACGAGTTTTGTGCCGACGAGAACTACTAGATTCTCGGAAGGCACAACTAGAAGGACAAGAGAAAAATTAGGAAAACTAACCAACGAAGTAACGGAATCGAATTCCGAGAAGAGAGGAGTCGCTATCCGCTTCTTCTTCTTCGTGTTCGGGTTCTCCTTCTCCTTGAAAGCTCACGCCAACTCCCTTGGGTGATGGTTGTGTGTGCCGGCCCTAATCCACAAGGATGGGGCGCCGGCCCTAATGTGAAGGAGAAGAAGAGGAGGAGAGAAGAGAAGAGAAAGAGGGAGAGAAATAATTAATCTCTTAATTATTTTCGTTGGAATTAAGGGCTAGCCTTTGGTTCCTTTATATAGTAGCAACTCCTTTGCTAAGTCTCCCTTTAAACCGAATTAACGGAATTAGTTATAAGAAATTTATCTTATAAATTTTCTTATTGCTTATTCCTTTTAAGCCTAGTCTTATTATAAACAATTTATAATAAAACAAATTAGTTATCATAAGAGATTTATCCTATAAATTCTCTTATGAATTTTATTATAACTAACTTTATAATAAAACTAATTATTTATCATAAGAAATTTATCCTATAAATTCTTATGAATTAATTCCGTTTAAACCAAGTCTTTATTATAAACTAATTTATAATAAAAACTAATTCTTCTTCTCTTTAAATTATAGAATAAATTTTATAAGAAATTTATAAACTTTCTTATTATGGAAAAATCAATTCATAATTGATTTTATAAAATTAAAATAAATCCAATTCATGGATTATTTTAATCTTCCATAAAAGAATAAATTTCTATAAATTTTATTTATATAAATTTCTTTATACAAATTTATTTATCCATAATTTATAAAATAAATCGTACTAGATTTATTTAATTAATTAAACCAATTAAATTGGTTTATTCTCCTCTATTTGGCCGGCCACCAAAGAGGGTTTAACACCCTCTTTGGCCGGCCAAAACCAACCCGAACCGCCGCGAATTAAACTCATTTAATTCGCCCAAAAAGCCTTCAAAAGACTTAGCCATTTTTAGCTTCCATTGCGCCTCTGACTAACTCAGATTCGACTTATTTCTCTTGATCGGAAAATCCAATTTTCAACTCGTTTTAAATCCCTCGGATTACTCGTAGTGCGTGTGACTAAATAGGCTTTCGATTTATGTTGGCCGTCTATAATCAACAAATTATAGAACGATCATGAGTGGCACCTAGTAGTACATCATGATCCCCAATTAATCGAAAGATCAACGGTTTGACCTCAGAAGAAATTATTCTGAAACCCTTCAGCAGCTCTAATGAATCGTGCCCCATTCCCTTCACCACCTTATACCCACTTGGTTCAGGACACGGTCTATGGTGTCAGTCCCCACTAGGCTGACTACGTCACACCTAGCCCAAGTAATGTCTTATTCGTCCTTTGGATTTCTAATTACTCTCATGTATTTTAGAGACTCTCACTCTAAACATGATATGCTCTGGCCAGAGGCTTTGAGTAACAATCCGACGATAGGCCTGGGTATACATCTCCTCGCAAGGAGTGGTGAATCCTTTGTAGGCTGTTCAAACATCTTCGGGCACTTCGGCTTATACCCAATCATCCTGGGTCCACACCTCCTTGGAGATGCTTGCTTAAGATGTCAAAGTATAAGTCTCCATGACCAAGATGACTTGAACACCGCAAGTCAAAAGAACATCGCACTTAAGCCGCAGTAAGATCTTCATTGACATATCTACATGTAGATTTCCATATGAAGTCTTACAGCTAGTCACTCCAATGAACTAGTTCCCTTAACTAGCATCCATGTTTATCTCCGGACATCCCAATGTCACCAGCCAATGAGAATCAGCTGATTAGAGAATAACCCATGCTAGTCTCAACAGAATTGATAGTGTCCGTTTTTATCAATTCATCGACTAGGGATATTTTCAATACTTCACATTTGCGCATTTAGAGATAATCACTAGTTGTGATCTCATCACAAATTCTCTTATGCTGTGAGTTGTATTGCGGACATTCAGTAGATGAGTTTAAGATCCCAATCAAATACACAAGCATGTATACTCAAATAGTGAATTATCATTTATTAATATAAATGTTTTACAATCATAAGGCGATTGCCTTAGGACACTTCTCTCATATCACTAACAAATTAACTATGTTTCAATCAAATATGCATCGATTTTCTATTGTAAATATTGCTTTATGCCCTTGATATTGTAACCTCACTATCACAATGTATAGAAACCGGAGGCATTGGTTTCGCCCACCAAGGAACTTTCATTAAGATGTTCCTCAACCGTTCTGCTTCCTTAGCACAAGAAGCAAGAGCTATAAACTCAGCTACCATTGTGGAATCAATAATACAAGTTTGCTTTTGGAACCCCAAGATAGAACTCCACTTATTCTGAATAACCATTCATTTGTAGATACATGATCTTCTGAATTAAATATCCAACTAGCATCTGTATATCCTTCTAGAACTTGAGGATATCCAGGATAACATATACCATAATCCATAGTGTGTCTTAAATACTTCAATACTCGATAAATTACATTTCAATGAAATTTACTAGGATTGTTGGTATACCTATTCAATTTTCTAACTGCAAATGCAATGTCAAGTCTAATCAATATCATTGCATACATCAGGGAATCATAATCTTGGCATATTCTAGGTGGTTAACTGACCTTCCCGTATTATGATATAGTTTAATACTAGAATCAAAAGGTGTTGCGACTGTATTGCAATCAAAATGGTCAAATGATCAATACTTTTTCAATGTAATGAGATTGTGAAAGAACAAGACCCTCAAAATCCTTATGCCCAAGATCACGTCTGCTTGACCTAAATCTTTCCTATCGAAGCAAAATGACAATAATGATTTAATGTCATTTACACTAATCATATTGGTTCCCAAGATCAACATGTTATTCACATAAAGACAAATAATAACACCTTTATTATTGTTAAACTTACTATCCACACATTTGTCGCATTCATGGATTTTAAATCCATTAGCAACTATTACTTGATCAAAATTTTCATACCATTATTTAGGAGCCTATTTAAATCCATATAATGACTTAACCAATTTACATACTTTATGCTCTTGTCTAGGTATAATAAACCCTTTCGGTTGTTCCATATAGATCTCCTCATCTAGCTTTTCATTAAGAAAAGTTATTTTTACATCTATTTGATGTATCTCAAGATGATAAATTTATGCTAATGCAATCAGGGTTCTAATAGTAGCAAATCTAACAACAGGTGCATAGGTATTAAAATAGTCTAAGTCTTCCTTATGTTTAAAGCCCTTTGCTACTAATCTTGCCTTGAACTTATCTATAATTCCATCAATTTTCATCTTTTTTAAAGATCCGTTTACAACTAATTAGTAATGAGCCATATGGAAGATCAATCAATTTACACATTTTATTGCTCATAATAGACTCCATTTCATCATTAATTGCTTCTTTCCAAAATGCAACATTCCTAGACTTCATTGCTTCTTTATATGCTTTGGGATCAGATTGCATTGAATTAGATATGGTTATCTATATCACTTTTGAATCCCTAGTTCTTTCCAAATGATGCATAACTAAGTCAAGTCCAAAGGATCTATCATTTTGAGCCATTTTACTTCTCCTTAATTAAGGAGGATCAACATTAACATTTGCATGAATAATTGTTTCATTACTGACTATTGGTGCACTAGTAGTAAAATCATGAGAAATTCAGAATCTAAGACTTTGGGTATAATATAAAATCTGTTCTCATAAAATATAACATCACGTGATTAAAATCTGACATTGACATAAATGGAATTATTGGGTTCAATAATAACAGACCTATACTCCTACTATGCTAAGCATAACCTCTGAAGATTCACTCAATGCCCTTCTCTCCTAACTTCCTCACTTTTGGTTCAAGAAGTCTAACAATAGCTTAACATCCCAAACTCGCAAGTAAGATAGATTAGTCTTGTGTTTCTTCCATAATTCATTTGGGATGACTTTATTTTCTTTAGAAGGAACACAATCTGGAATGTGTCATGCAACCATTTTCGCTTCACCCCAATAATCCTTACTTAGTTGTGAATTATTCAACATGGTATTCACCATTTCAATAAGAGTTCTATTTTTCTTTTCTACCATTCCATTTTGTTGAGAAGTATACGCAGAAAATGTTTCATGAACAATCCTCATATCTTCACAATATTTAGAAAAGTGATATTCACCTCCTCTATCACTTCTAAGACATTGAATCTTAGAATTACATAGATTTTCTACTTCGGCCTTATAAATTTTAAGTTTATCCAATACTTCATCCTTAGTCCTCATAAAACAAGCATAAAAATCAATAGCTAGAAAAATCATCTATAAAGATAATAAAATAATGTTTTCCTCCCCTAGCAGAGGTAGCATGTAAAACACATACATCACTATGTATTAATTTCAATATAGATCTAGTTCTTTTTATATTAGGAAATGGAGTATTAGTTATTTTGTTTTGCATGCAGACTTTGCATTTTTCTAGCATACCATCCTTATATTTTGGTATTAAATCCAAATTTCTTATGTCAAGTATTTTTCTAGAATTAACATGTCCTAGACAAAAATGTCACAATTAAATGAGTCAATCATATAACCAGAAATAACAGTTTTATTTAGATTCATCTTGAACATTCCATCATACACAGTCAGATTCAATGATAATTTTGAAGCCACACTTGCTAACTATGCTTCTAGAAACAATGTTCCTCCTAACTTTAGGAACATGATACACATTTGCCAACGCGTCTTCCCTAAAGTGAACTCCAATTTGACAGTACCAATTCCTCTGATGATTGCCATAGAGTGGTTCTCCATTTAGATAATTATCTCTTATTCTAACAGTGAATAGATAGAGAATTGGTTTTGATTGATACAAATGTGCTTTGTAGCACCGATATTAATTTACCAAACTTCGTAATCCTCAACTAAAAATGCCTCTATGATCATCGTCACATACTCAGGTCTTCCCACCTGATTTTGTTTCTTTAGGATATTCTCTTTGTAGTATCTTGGTTTACCACAATGATGACAGTTGTCTTTTGTCTTTTGGTTCTTAGAGTTCTGTTTATTGTCTTCAACTTTCCTCTTTTTACTTTTAGAGGAGTTATCATTATTATTGGTCCTCGAATTTTTGACTGCCTCCACCATAAGCACCATAGAGGATTGTTATTCAAATTGTTAGTACTAAAATCATCCTCAATACCAAGATGACCGGCCAATTCTTCTAAAGACAAGTCCTCAATATGCTTGAGATTATTTTTATAATGTTTCCATGAATTAGGAAGTTTGTCAATCACCGAAGACACAACAATAGACTCATCCATATGTGTTGGGTATCTCTATTCGCATTTTAAATTTTATTTTCATAAAATATTCAACAAAGTATAATAAGTTTCTAAATTATTACAATATGCATCACACACATACAATGGATCACACATGTGAAGACATAACTGTAGAATAACATCTTTGTTTAGGTGTGTACCTTCGAGTTTGTAATCGAACGTTGAAGAGAGCGTTTAGCTAGCCTCACAAGGCTAGCCTCTATTCGTATCCACGTCGAGATACCTTAGACACGACTTCTCTAAGTCATAAGTGTCATCTTCGTTTTGGTAGTAGCCAAGAAGAAGATGACGACACAATCAGAGAGAGAAACCCTGGTTCGATTTAGTACCCAACGGCCGACACAAATCAAGGGAGCAACCACCCCTTGGTTTTTGGTTGGTGACACAGTAGTGCCTTGACTATTGTTTGGCAACTGGAAGACGTGTTGCCGGTGGTTGGGTGGCTACCGATAGGGAAGAGGGTGACGACAAGCAAGGAACAACAAGTCTTTGGTTGCTGTTTGATGGCACAACAGCCCTCCGGTGGCTGGGTTATCGACGGGAGACGGCAAGGGAGGCCAGGAGGTCAGTTCGATGGCAGGTGGTGACTGGTGATGCGCTTTCTGGGGCGTAAGGAGGGGCAGCAGTGGTACCCCTTAGGTGGCGGCAAGAGAGGGAGAAAGGAGGGAGAACCGTAAAACAATTTTAGGTATTTTCTTGTCTCTTATTTTTCTCCCGTGGAGGGGTATTTATATACCTCCATCAGGGTTTGATAGCAAGATCAAAACTCATACCGAATAAGCCAATCCCATCCATCAACAATAACGTTGGTTCAAAAATCAAACTGGTTTACAACCAAATCATTTCGGGTTCATAACTAAACCAAATTGGTTAAATCATAATGAATCCAATTCACATGCAAAAGGCGTGACCCATCATCGCTTTCAGCCTAACAAATATCTTCCATATTTTCTCTTCGTCTGGCCCTATTAAACTCAATTTCTCTCAATTTGGGAATCACATTCTCAAATTTGTTTTAAGTCTTTCGGATATACTCGTAGTGCATGTGACCCAATATGTTCCCATTTATATTGGTTATTCATAATTAACTATTAATTATAAATCATTCATGAGTGACACTTTATAGTACATCATGATCCCCCAATTGATCGAAAAATCACGGTTGATCCCAAAATAACATCACCCAATGTGTCCAATGAAATCAGGTTCTTCCTCAATTCTGGTACATGTCTAACATCACCCAATGTGCCCAATGAAAGATTCTTCCTTAGTTCAAGTAAATGTCTAGCATAATCTAACGTTCTGATCACACCAACAAATTAACATCTTGATTCTGACATTCTGTATTCCAATAACTCTATAGGATGCATAGTTACTAATCAGAAGATAACTAGAATTCGCCAACCAGCAGGTGTTGAACCTATTAGATCTGGTGAACCGCCTAGAGGGGGTGAGTTAGGTCATGATATATGATTTTCGGACCTGTGCATGTCATATTTGTTGATAAGAGATTAGTTGGCGGGTGTTGCATGTGTTAGTGTCATGCACCATCCTTGCACATTGCATAGTTGGCGACCCTTGGCTCTTTGTGGTTGAGATGGGTCATCAGTCATACTCGACCTGTCCCCATGACCACTCACGAGTCAGTGGTTATCAGAGTGTGGGCATTTTTGCTTTGTTCTGCTCTGCTCAACTACTCATAGGTTAGTGGATATCGGAGTCTGGTAGCAGGCAGGGATCCCTCCTCTTTTCGGTGTTATGAGGGGTTGAGAGTGGAGCTCCCCCCATTTGTTTGGGGAAGAGTGTGGTACTCCGATAACATCCTGTCCACTCGGTCACTCCAAAGTAGTGGTAGTAAAGTGCGTACAGCTGTCATAACTTTACCCACTCAACCTTATATATGAGATGTGATGGTGATTGACTAGTATCAGCGGTGACATATGTCGTTGCATCTTGTGCATATAATGCATCGGTTGTATTTGATTGTGTATGCTGGATTTGATTGAGCTATAGTTGCTACATATGTTTGACATGCACATATAGGTGGTTTTCTTTGTATATGATTTTGTGACCTTACATTGCTCATGTGATACGAGCTTACACGTGGAAGGTTTTGGATTTTCGAGGTTTTATGACCTTATCACCCTATAGAATGGACTAACTCTGGTATGTACATCTATTCAGTATTGCATGTTCTATTATTCCTGAGACTATATCCTTTGATTCTATACTACTTGTATAGTCTTTTTGATCTCACGCATATCTTATCTCTATACCTGAGGAGTTCGCCCGAACTCACCCTCGATAGTTATGTTTTCTGTTTACAGGATGGCATGCTTGGAGTTGCCAGAAGAGCTCCTACAGTCTGTCCCATCTCTTCTCATCGAGTTGATTTTTGTATTGACATTGTACTTGATGGCACCCTTGTTTTTCTTCTTAGTTTGTGGCTTTGTATTTTCTGATAGTCTCGACGACATGTATTGCGATATGTTGCTTTGTGTGTTGGTTGTTTATCGTAAGTCGGACTGGTTCGCAGTCAGATATATTTTGGTATGATTTTGTGTCGTGTTTGTTTCTTTTACATCTTTTATTACAGTCGTGTTAGCTGAGATATTTGGTGGCCTTGTGGGTCTTTTGTATTGAAGATTCATATTATCCACCGTACAAGGTATTGTCTGATTATTTTTATCGTACGTGTGGCTCTCCGAGGCATGACACCTCGTGGCATATCGTTCTACTTTCGTAGTTAACTTCCACATCTCGGGTTATACGGATTGGAGGATTGGGTTATCCTTTCGGTTCATCCCCAAATCCTCATGGGATACGAATATTGTGCTTTTGACATCAAGATCGTGTATACATGTTAGGCTCATACCACAAATATGCATCATCGAACAAGAAATATGCAAATTTAACAAATTTAATAAAAAGATGTTCACATATCAAAAACGGTACTCCATACATTCTTGGTTCAAGATAAGTGCTCCATACCAAGGGAATTACAAACCAAAGACACTAATAAAAGCATTCATACAATCCAAAACAAAGAATAGAGATGAAGAAATGTTAGGGAGAAGATTTCTGGTGTCTTTGGAATGGTTTCTAGCTGCGAAGGTGGATAGATTGTTGCGATGGATGAAGATAACAACTCTAAGGTTTCCTCTAAAGTGGAAAACCCTCTCCCAAGGAAGGGGACGGAGCCCTCTGGTCAAAGATCTCTCAAGTGGTTTGCTTGACCCTTTTATACCTCTTCCAAACTGTCCAGATCTGTAGATTTGATGGGTTGTACCAAAATCAGGTTTTTACCTCTCAGACCCGATTTTATCAGGTTGGACCCTAAGTCAAAATTGTAGATCTTGAAATTATCTAAATATTGATAGATCATCCGCCCTGTAACTCCAACCAAGCCGAAAATTATAACCATTTTACTTTTGGTCTGCACCATAGGCAGAATCCAACATGACTCGTGCTCGCCAACATGGTCGCCCATTGTTGCATTCGATGAATAAGCTCTATTTTGGAACGGGTCGTGCCAGCTAGCACGACCCCCCATGGTGGGATTTATGGGGAGGCTTTTAGTGTCATTTTAGGTTTGATTTCATTTATACGTAGGCTAGAGCATGTTCCTTGATTAAAACTTCATTTTAATAATCTTTTGAATCCCTTTTTCTTCCCGAACACTTCGTAATTGGCTCGATGATGAGGCATAACTAGCCCATGTTAAGCCTTTTTCCGCTTCATTCTTCCTCTTTCTTGGCCTTAGGAGTATGCTTGTGTCATAGGGCATGGCCAGAGCATACCCCTTGCTCCAGTTCTATGTTTGATGCTCCATTTTAACTCTAAATTCATGTCCTATTAATGAAAATAAGCAAAGAGTAGTTCTCCTAACTAAAAGAGTAAAAGTAATGAAATTCAAAAAATAGGGTGTGTGAATGTAAATTATGCTCATGAAATGCAACAAGATATATAATAAATGATGCTTAAAAACATATATAGTCATCAGCGCCTTGGATGACTAGGGGCGCCTCCAACCGGTTTAGACGTTATCCGCTTTGCCAACGTTCGGCTAATTTGGCAGCATCGGAGGCATCTCGGTTGTGCTAAGCTGGATTCCACTACTTATCTTCGCGACAACAACTCTTGCTCTTTGGAGGAGTCTCTATTCATCAGCGGCGCGTCAGCTACTATTCATCGGAGGCACCTCTAATGACATTTAAGCCTCCTCAAAATGGTCAACTCAGATTTTGACCATTTCCTCTTCGTCTTGCTTGGATGATTGTTAGGTCGTCCAGAGTTGAGCTCACCCAAACTCAATTCTGACCTTCTCCTCGAGCAGACTTCCTCCTGGCTTCTTGTCCCTCGGATGCACCGCATACGCCCTTCTCGCTCCACCAATATACCCTTCCATAGCTCCTCATCCCTTGGATGCATCGAGCCTGTCGACTCCTTTCCCGTGCCTTCCTTCTCGCTCACTACGTCTTCCGCTCGACTTCTTATGTTCCTAAGTCCCTACACACTTTGACACAAGGCATCAAATCTGCATGATCTAACTTAACTCAGTTGATTAATATCAAAACTAACTTGGGGAATTTACAAAACCAATCCTTATTAGGCGTCTTGTGATAAGAGCATCTTGAATCCAAGATCCAAGAATTTGACAATTGCTCTAAACTAGATAAAATTGAAAGAATATCAACATCGCCACTCTCTAAATTTTCTTCTTCCACTATATTTGTAGTCTTTGATGAAACATTTTTACCCCCTGTAATAACTTTCCTTTTCATTGGATAATCTCTCTTAAAGTAACCCTTTACTTTGCACTTATAACACGTGACTTCCTTCTTCTTCCTCAATTTAGATCGGGCTTTATTAGAATTGCCTGACCTATATTGAGCCTTGCTCCTACCATGTTCCTAGTTATCCCTTTCCTTGAGTCATTCACCTTGAGATGTCTCATCACTAGCTTTCTTCCGCTAATGAAATATCAAAAGAGTACTTGTAACTCCCTCTAGCTTTAGGGTTTCCTTTCCTCACATCAAAGTCGTAACCAACTTCTCATACTTATAATGGTAGATAGTTCAACAGGATCAATATCTTGTCTTCATCTTTGATCTTCACACCATTACATTTTATATCACTTACAATTTGATTGAAAACGTTGACATATTGGCTTAGATTCGTGCTCTATGACATCTTAAGCCCAAACAATTTTTGTTTAAGATAAAGCTTGTTCGTCAGAGATTTGAACATGCACTGATTTTTCAATTTTTGCCAAACTATCATCGGTGATTTCTCGTCCATAACGTGATACATCATGGCATCTATTAGACAAAGTTTGATCATTGCCACCGTCTTCGGCTACAGTTCCTCCCAATCATACCTTTCTATCGCTTTCGGTTTCTTTTCACCTAGCGCCTTCACCATACGTTATTGCACCAGTAGATCCTTAACCTTCCTCTTCCACAATCTGAAATTTTGAATTATGTCAAATTTCACCATATCGAACTTCACAAAAGAGATATCCCATACATGATGTCTTGGCTATGATACCAATTATTGAGATTGTGCAACAAATGAGAAGAATCGCCAAACAAGAAAACCGGAGAGGAAGAAGAATTGAGAGAGAAGAGAAAAAGATAATAAATTACTATGGTTCGGTGGCATGTCTACTCCACAAATGGCCAAGAATTAGGTTTAAAGTTACTATGATCCTATTTATACATCTCTTGCTCCTACATAGTATTTTGGATCTAAAATACATGTATAGATGTGATTACCAAAAATCCCGCAACTTCCCGGCACCTCCAGCATGGGCCACGACCATGCTTGAGCTTGCTCGCAGTTCTAGAATGGGGCATAGCCAAGTCGTGTCCATGGGCACGCCCGTGCCAACGTGTCTTGCTCCTACTGATCCAGTCATGATCGTGTCGTGACTAGTGGCATGGTTATGCCCGCCGATACGATTTGGTCCTGCCTGACAACATGGTCGTGTTTTGCCTTTGTCGAAATTGTCATGCCTTGGTTGTGCTTCCTAGCACGGTCATGCCCGACTTCAATTCCATATGAGTCATCTCCAACGTATGGTTAACTAAGGATTTTGACCCTTTTTTAAAAAAAAAAAGGTAGATCCGCTATCTTAACAGCCTCACTAGAGTTGGCCCCACAAATATGGAGAAAGGTTCATACAGATACACAGACAAAAGGTGCATGATAGGTCAAAAATATAGGCAATAATTTCCTAGGGATCGACCCTCTTCTTCAAATCCTATGTCACATGGATCTAAATTAAGTCCCCACTAAGATCAAGAAAAGGCTGACAATAGAAATCCTCTACCTGAAAATAATTACTGAGATCTTACCCACTTCTAGCAACTTACATTTATCGTACCATTTGATAGTTCTTAACACTCTCAATCTCATTAGAAGATTGTGTCATACATGAGAACATTGAAACCTTTAGGCAAATCAACCGATAAAATAGAAGGTCTCTTCGGTTACAGTACAATGGTAGAGTACTCATATAATCTCTTAAATATTCATAATTCAATTCTTAATTACGATATAGTATAAGATATTTTTATAATGGGATGATAAATTTGAGACGTTGAATTGTCCATTATGAATCATTCTAAATTTATTCCGATAATCGATAAAAAAATTTTAATGAATCGATAATTTTAAAATTAATCGTTCCGAAAATTGACCATCTTAATGTAAAAAAAAACACAAAATAGAGGACTCGGATGTCCACGTAGTAATTCCTTAATATTAAAAATTGAACTAATACTAAAATTAGCATGCAAGTCAGCACTATATCTAGTAAAGCCTCAAAGTTTCACATAATTTAAAATGAACTATTTGAATGAACGTGAAGAGTTTTGAAGTAGTTTTTAAGAAAATATTCTGCGTGAATGCTGATAAACATATATATATATATATAGTTCTCTATATTATAATTCTTAAATTTATAATATGCATCAGCTTAAATTTTATAAGCTTTATCACTTAATGTGATTTTTCGCCTAATATCAACATTGATCTGTTTAATACAATAAATAAAACTCTCAACTAACTCAAAAGAGTGAGAAATAGTAGTAAAGAAAATATTATCAAACTTTTAAACTAGAAAAATGATAGACACTGTGAAATTTCAACGTAAAACTCAATGTGAATGATATGACACTTCAATTGTAGCAATCCTCGACGGATTCACCGTACACTTCAGAGTATAGTTTGGTTCGGGGCGATCGTCGATGGTGTCCAAACGAGAATCGGATATGTACATGAAAAGTGTCACGTCATTTATGTTAAGTTTCACGTTGAAATTTCACGTTGTCTATCATTACTCTTTGAACTATACATGATTTTAAATAGATTATAATCGATGATTAGTTTACTAAATTGTTGCAAGTAAATTGAGCTAGTGATAAGAGTAGTCTCAAATAGTCAAGTTTTCACTCACTAAATATCTTAATAAGTTTTCTAAATTATGATTAACAATCTAAAACAAAAGTCATGCTAATATCTTTTCAGAGTTCATGGAATATAGGTAGTGGTGTGATACAAGAAATATGACGACACTTTCTTGATGACATTTAATTTAAATTTTCAATATAAATAATTTTTAAAGACACTTATCAAAATGAATTATTTAAAAATTAAAATATCATGTTAGACTATTTATCATAGGGGTGTCAAAAATCAACACGACCCGACGACCCAACCCGAATCGACCCGAAAAAAATCGAGTTCGGGTTGAAAATTTTCGAGTTCGGGTCAGGTTCGGGTTGGGGGGTTTCGGGTTGAAAAAATTCGGGTTGGGTTCAGGTCGGGTTCGGGTTGACCCGAATTTAATATTTTATGGATTTTTTGGGGTTAAATCAAATTTTATTTTGAAAATTAAGATATTTTTATGTATATTAAAATCAATATAGTATGATCATGATGAAGTATTGAGATAAAAGTGAAGAATTATAGGGAAAATGGCGAAAAAAGACGTTTTGAATCGGTTTTTTCGGGTTATTCGGGTCGGGTCGGGTTGGTCGGGTTGAGTCGGGTTCGGGTTTGGGGGGTTCGGGTTGAAATCGGGTTCGGGTCGGGAGTTAAAAAAAAAAAATTTTCCCAACCCGACCCGAACCCGACCCGACCCACCCGAATTGACACCCCTAATTTATCATGGAACTTTATCAATGTCACCAAATTATATAACACCCAAATAATCTAATTACTATGCATCCTTTTTTTTGTTTCCTATCGTGCCTATTCTTTCTTCGGTTGTCCCTAACCCGCGCTCTACGCCGCCGCTCCTCTCACCCACATTCATGCATTCCTATACATGCCATTGGCAGCCACCGGCCGATACCTTCCTATCTCGAACAATCTCTGTCGGTCTCCATCGTGCATCTCCACTATGATTCCTCCACAGCACGACCTCCACCATGATTCCTTAGGCTCACAGTTAACTTTTGAATCCTTAAATTAACCAAGTCATTCTTCTTATCATTGATCAACCAGCATTAAGGAACTCTGAGAACCTTAAAACCTCCTCAATTGCAGGAATAGTAGAGGCAAAAGAGACTGAAGGAAGTATACGTTGGAAGTTTTGGTCTAGGAAACATGATCCTATATTTTATTTTGTTGTTTTTATTGTTTAACATGTGTAACATTGTGATATAAATCATACAACATTTCATTATAATAATTAGTACCAATAAATTCAATTTAACACAACAGAAATCATTCTATCCTTTTCAAAGTGTTCAACTAGGCCATTTATATGCAATTCCCATATAAAAAATCTCTAAGTGAAAATCTAAGAATGCATAGGTGTACATCCTTAAATAGGTCTTTGATTACACGCGATAGTTCCTATTTTAAACATCTTAAAAAATAATCATAAGTCAAGACATGCAATATATTTATCTTTAAGAATATATATTGAATTATGCTATAATCATCATGTTTATGGTATGTGATGAGGCATATTTATCTCTAAGGTGGCAAAAAATGATTTGTTTGGCCCAGCACCCCGTCAATTCGTCTCAGGGTTAACACGGAGGAGATAAATCACGGAGGCTACTAGTCCAAATATAGTAACTAGTGGGTGAGGAGGGTGAACACACAGACTTTACCAGGTTTTGACCCCCAAGCCTTATGTTGGTAACACTCACGCATCAACCATCAGTAATCTCGTGATGACAACATATCTATCTTTAAGAGCATTGAATTGATGGTGTGCAATGTGCAATCCTAAGAACTCAAGCCACCTAATATGTTGAATATCTTGAAAATTTAATCCCAAGTCAAGACAAGTGATATATTTATCTTTAGGAAGATTAAATTGTGCTATAATCATCATGTTTATAGTGGGCAATGTAATACAACTTAGTACATCAACTAGCAAATGTAGTCTTATAAGAACTCAATCCACTTAATATGTTTAATATCTAATTTCTTTTAGTACTGAGCCATATAGTTCAAATAGAAAATGAATTCATGAGCAATAAGTAAAACCTTAATGGTAAACTATTTAATAGATAGGATATCGTTATTGAGTTTTATTAAACTTTACAATCAGATAACCTTCTTGACTCAATTCTTAACTGAAAGCAATAGCGATACATCGAAACAAACAAAAGAAAGTATAATCTACAGAATCTAGCTATCATCTTTAGTAAGGCAAAACTGAAAACTGAATTGATACAATAGCAAACTGAATATTGACCTGAGCCCAAAGTTAATGTCATTGTATCCTTGTCGCTAGAGCAATTTCAGCAATGCAGTGGAAGTCTTTCTACATGGATTGGGCAACAATTGGAGTCCTTAATGGGAAAGTGAGGAGGAAGAACAGAGCTCTAGATTTCAACAAGATGCCCAAATTAAAATCAACATCCTCCTTTTATATCCAAGGCCCATCATGTAGAGATCATCCACATGAAGTCCATTACTCATTAACAACCTACTAATGTTAACGAACTAGGTTAACAGATCTACCCATTTAATCCACATCCAATAGCTTAAATCTCCCTTCATGCATTAAACATTAGGTCACTTAATTGAAGTTTAATTCCTTAGTGACAAAATTATTGTGTGTTGTTATTAATCTCATATAAACTCACCAAATAGAGATTTAATCCTTCAATCTCCCACATAGGTTATACATGATACCATATACATCACACAACACCTTAGTTGAGCTCAGCATGTCAAAACTTTATAGGTTAAATATCCCTTTAAACAATCTGACCCATTAATTTAATTAGTACATGATTAAAGAAGTCAAAGTTACTATAACTATAACAAAACCTAATAGTAATCAAAGTACTAATTTCATTAACGATATAGAACAAATGTGGATGCGTAGTATGAAAATGCTATGAAATGCGATTTGTATATCTCAGGAGTGCTTCTTATGACCCAAACAGAGTCCAAAACGTATTTACCAAAATATTATGCTAAACTGCAGTGTTAAATCATGATTCAACCTTATGATTCAAAATTGAGTCCTATATCATATTTACGAATACCATATGCAAAATTATAATAGTAAATTATGATATCTTTAAGCCAGAGAGTCATAATCTCATACACATGTAATAATTTTAGTATGCACAATAAGTCAAAAATATATGTTTTCATTAATATAAAGCATTACACTAAAATATAGATTCCTACCAAATAGTACTTCGTCAAAATGAAGAACCTCAATATTCAACACATGATGATGAAACACCTTGGGCGACAAACTATTGGTGAGTGAATTCGCTAACATGAAATCTGTTCTTATATGCTCTATCATAATTTAATCACTTTAAACCCTTTCTTCAACTATCAAAAATTTTATGTCAATGTGTTTAGATTTCGATGAACTATTGTTATTCTTGAAATATAATTTTGTAACTTTATTATCATAATTGATTTTCAATGGTTTATTAACATCCTTAATGATCTGTAATCCTGTGATAAGATTTTGTATTCATATCTATGGTTGGAAGCTTCGTAGCAGATTATATATAAATGCTACCTTTATTGTGGAAGTGACTATTAGAGCATGTTTAACATTTTTCCATGATATAACCCCTCCTGCTAGCATAAAGACATAACCTGAGATGTTTGCTATCTAAGCATCTAGCAAAATCGGAGTTTGAATATTCAATGATCTCTAGATGATTTGATCTCCAATATGTGTGCATGTAATCCTTAGTTCTTTGCAAGTATGACATAACCCTCTTCATAGCTTTTCAGTGCCTTAGTCCAGGATTACTCAAATATATGTCTAACATCCTCACAATGTAAGTAAGATCCAAACGCATACATATTGCATACATTAAACTCTCTATCGCCGATGCATAAGAGAATTATTGCATTTCTTTAATCTCAAGTTCATAGCGTGGGCATTATTCAAGTTATATCACCCTTTGACACAGGAATGTTGTCAAGAGCATAATTTTACATGTCAGACCAAATGAACACCTTTTTTATATAGGCATTTTGTGATAGTCCAAATGTACACCTTGAACGATCATAAACAATCTGTATGGCTAAGACAAAGAATGCATCACCAAGATCTTTTATTTTAAATTGACTTGATAAAAATGATTTGGTTTTTGGAAGCAGACCATTATCATTGCTTGCTAGCAAAATATCATTCATATACAAAACAAATATAATAAACTTTCTCTCATTGAATTTAAAATACAAGCATTGATCAACTGGATTTTCCTTAATACTGTATGAAAAAAATCACTTGATCAAACTTTCAGTACCATTGATGAGATATCTACTTTAAACCATAAATGAACTTTTTTAATTTATATACTAGGTATTGTAAATCTCTAGATTCAAAGTTCTCTGGCTGAATCATGTATATAGTTTCCTCAATATTTATATTGAGCAATGCAATCTTAACATCCATTTGGTGTAGCTCTAGGTCACAACGAGCTATAAGTGTCATGATTATCCTAAGGGAGTTTTTCGTCGAAATTGGCAAAAAAGTCTCTTTGTAAAGAATATCCTCCTTTTGAGTGAATCCCTTAGCGAATAGGTATGCCTTATACTTTTCAACATTTTTATGTGAATCTTGTTTGGTTTTAAATATCTATTTACAACTAATAGGTTTTATACCTTCAGGTAAATGGATAAGTTCTCAAGCGTCATTGTCTGCTAAAGACTTCATCTCTTCCCTCATGGCTTTGATCCATTTTTTTGGATGAGTGCATTGTTTGACTTCTTGAAAGGATGTGAGATCATCTTCCAACTCAATATTTAATTCATGCTCTTGAAGATATACATAATCATAAGATATTGTGGTCTCCTTAGTGACACTTGATCTTGAGGTGTTTGGGAGTCATGCTCATTCATAGGAGGGAATACCTCTATTTGAGTTGACGTATCATCCACTTGTATTGGAGGAGACATGGAAATGTCATAGTCATCTACCCCTTCAGGTTGTGCGACTTCAACTGTATGTGGAATAGTCACTATTTCATTATCAACTACATCAGTAATTACCATATTAGGATCACCAATGTTCTCTTCAAATGATATTTTCCTAACTTTATCGCTTCCACCATCCTCAATGAATTTAGCATTACCCATCTCTAAAAAAAGATCTACTCAAGGGGTTGAAAAACTTGAAGCCGGTTAAGTTTTCATAGTATCCTACAAGATGACAACTAATGATTCTTGATTCCAATTTTCTTCGTTAGGCCTATAGGGTATAACTTCAACTAGACACCCTAGATATATAGATGTCTAATGCTAGTCGTTCTACTTGTCCATAGCTCGTATGAGATTTTTGTTACCTCCTTACTAGGAACTTATTAAGTAAGTAAACCGTAATCTTGAGTGTCTCACTTCACAAAGACTCTAGTAAAGAAGAAAATGCAATCATACTTCTCACCATATCTTTTAGGGTTTGGTTTCGTCATTTTTCTATACCATTTTGTTGAGGGGTACCAAGCATGATGTATTCGCCATGATTCTGCACTCTACAAGGTATTCCGCAAATAGCCGAGGATATTATTCACCTGATCTATTAGATTTACTATAGTATTCACCACTACAGTCTGATCTGCCAATCTTAATCTTTTTACTAAGTTGATTTTCAACTTTGGCTTTGAAAGTTTTGAACATGTCAATGGATTGCGACTTCTCATGAATAAGGTATAAGTATCTATATCGGGAATAGTCATCTATAAAACTAATAAAATATATTTGACTATTCCAAGAAACCTTTGGGAATGATCCATATATATTTGTATGTATAAGTTCTAAGTCCCCATGCCATTATTTCATCTTGAATTTTTATTACTTTTGTTAATTATTTTTCCTTTGATACACTCAATGCAAATTTCAAAATTTGACATATTAAAAGAATCAAGAATTCCTAGTGATATTAACATTTCTATATGTTGTTTAGATATATATCTTAAACCCCTATGTCACAACACAAAGTCTAGATGCATGCATCCTAAAAGTTCTTTAATATGTTTTTTCCATTGACCGAAGTTTGTACTAGCAAACATATGAAACGTGTTCAAACTAACATATATTGAGAGTGATACATAAAACAAAACAATGTGTTAGGGCAATCGGCCCAAGTATGATCGGGAAGATCATGGTTTTGATGTGTGTGTCAATATGATTAAGTTAGGGTGTTATGTTGGTTTGATATGTGTGATTGAGTCTTGCAGGACTTGGTGAGTCACACATGAAGTACGCATCTGAGGGACGAGAGCCGAAGGAAGAGGACTCCAAGGGCAAGACGGAGGAAGTAGACTTCAAGGGCATACGTGAAGGGTGGCATGGAGGCAAGCCGAGGGCTTGTGTGCTCATCCGAGGGACGAGAGCCAAAGGAAGAGAACTTCAAGGGGTAAGCTAAGGGAGTGGACTAGGCATACGTGAAGGGTGGTCTTCAGAGTGAGTGTGAGTGCAAATGTAAGCTGAGCAGTCGACTGCCAGTGCAGAACCTGAACTTACAAAAAGATCAGTCGACTGGTCCAGTCGACTGATCAGTTCAAAAAACTAGCAGTTAAGCTAGCCGTTGGCTAGCTGTTTGGCTAAGACTAGTCGACTGCCCTAGGGGCAGTCGACTGTGGCAAGCTGGGATGTTTGTTTAAACAACCCTCTCCACTATTTAAGTAGTAGCTTAAAGCTAAGAGAAGATTAGCTCTTCATTGTAAGATCTTCTCTTTTGTGTTCATCTTCCTCCTCAAACTCTAGATTCATCTTATAAGGAGGAAGAAAGATTGTGAGAGGTTGTTCTCCACCGAGAAGGAGAAAGAGTTAGCCAGAGATTGCCGAGGCGTGATTCACCGAATGATCAAGGGATCGTCCACCCCAAGGACACACCATGGAGTAGGAGCAAGGAATCTTCGAACCACGTAAAACGGTATTGTGTTAGCATTGTTATTTAAATTGTTAAGCTTCCGTTTATGCTAACATTGTAGGGAGAACCGAAAAAGCTATTCACCCCCTCTAGCCGTGCCATCGATCCCAACAAGTGGTATCAGAGCGCAAGGACGCCTTCAACGGACTAACCGCCAGAAGTGCAAAATCATTGAAATGACCGGCTTGCACATTCAACTGCCAAAATTCGAGAGAGAATTCTCATGGTGGAAGAAGAGGATGGAGGTATTTTTCAATACCGATTTTGATATAATGTTGATTATGAAAAATGAGTTTGAAGTGCCTAGGGATCAAGAGAACAAGTTACTTGATGAAGTAAGATGGAGTAGGAAGCAAAGAGATGATCATCTAGCAAATTTCAAAGCCTTGCACATTTACTAAGTGTGCTTCCTCAACAAGAAGTAACAAGGATTGGAAACTACTCAAGTGCCAAGGATTTATGGGAAAAGCTAGTAGAGCTTCATGAAGGCACTTCGAAGGAGAAAATGGCAAAGAGAGATCTTCTCCGGTCCCAACTCAACAATATCAAACTCGATAAAGGGGAGAAGGTAACAAGTTTACATGCTACGTTTAAAGAAATACTTAATGGACTAACAAGTGTAGGGGAACAACTATCCAACGGAGACATTTTGATGAAAACGATCAATGCATTTCCAAGAACATCAAATTGGAGTTCAATGGTGGACTCATACTACATTTCCAAGGATCTAGAGAAAACATCTGTAGAAGAATTTTTCTCAACCATGGAGCTTCATGAGACTCAAGTTGGAGGAACAATTGAAGAGGTATACAAGCCAAAAAGTATAGCCCTTGTGGCAAACAAGGGAAAAGGTAAAAAGAAGAATGTCTTATCATCCGATTCGGAGGAGTCTAGCGCATCCATGGATAGTGATGTGGAAGCCTACATGGTAAGAAAAATGAGAAAAGCATTTAAACATGTTTCCACTAACAAATCTCATGGTAGGAAAGGGTCAAGGAGCAAAAGTAGAACAAGGACGATTATTTGCTACAATTGCCAAGGAGAAGGACACATGAGAGATGAGTGTCCCCTCTTGAAAAAGAAGGAAGGAAAGAAGAAAGAAGAAAAGATGAAATCAAAAGAGAAGGAGAAGAAAGTGCAAAATTTGAAGGCCACATGGGATGATCCATCCTCATCGAAGGAGGAGGAACATCATGTATCCCATTTCGCACTAATGGGAATTAACAACATTGCCTCCACGGCATCCGAATTTGAAGAAGAAAAGAGCTCAAGTGAAGATGAAGGGAGCTCAAGTGAAGAGGGTGGCTCAACTTCAGAATCGGACATCTCGGTAAGTGAGGTATACAACCTACCCACTTCAACTCTTGTAAAAATAATTTCTAGTACTAATGATGATTTAGTTAATGCTAGAAAGAAAATTAAGTGCTTGAAAAATGAGATGTGCATGTTAAAGAAGAAATTAGCATCCATGGAAATTAAGGATGATGTGCATGTTTCTTCTTCCATTTCAAATGACTCATGTTTAGAAGAAGAAAATAAGGATTTAAGGAAAAAGGTAGATAGTCTTACCAAAGCCCTTAGGAAATTTGAAGTTGGCTCAAAGACACTAGATATGATCATTGAGAGCCAAAGAGCAAGCTTTAGCAAAGAAGGATTAGGTTTTGGGAAGTCTAGCAATGGAAAAACCTACCATTGTCTACTTGCTAGAGGACAAGCAAAGACCAAGACCCTAAGTAAGAAATGGATCCCTAAGGAGTACTTGGTTAACCCAATTAGGAAACATTTCTATTGGGTACTGATAGATACTATTTTATTGATTATTTGAGTTGTTAAAATCCATGTTTGACCTATGTTTTTATTGCTAAAATTGTGAAATTGCCCTAGGTTTTAGAACTTACCTTTGTTTTGGACTTAATTGCAAATTTACATAAAATTGGATTATTTGGCCACTAAATTCTTAATCTATTTTTGTAGGCATCAAAGGTTCAAGGATCTAGGGCATATTGGGTCAAACTCGAGTCGGAAGTGACCCGGATCGAATTATCAAGATTATGATTAAATCTGGGCCGTCCGATTCAAGAACGGCTAGATCTGGGCCATCCGGGACCATCTGAAACAATCCGAGCTAGGGCTAGGGTTGATCAAGCACCCTGATCAAGATCTGAAGGTTCATCCCAATCAGAGCTAAATCAACCGTTGGATCAAGCTCGGAGGGCTCTAGATCGTCCATTCAAAGATTAGGGTGATCTGGACCATCCGTGGCACATCTGGAGGATCCGAGCTACCACGAGGCAGATCACGACCCCAGATCATCATCCTCAAAGTTTGGCTCAAATTAGAGCAAGATCAGCCGTTGGATTGATGTGGAGGAATCTGGGTCGTCCAATGCTTATGTATTTAATCAAACTTTTCCCTGCTTTCAGCCTTGTCGCGTCTTCGCTGTTCTTCGCCGTTTTCCACAGTTCTTCATGTTCTTAGCAATTTCTTCATCCAAGAAGGCGTGACCACCTCGATTCCAACCGCAATTCATCATCTGAATCCTTGGAAGGCAGTCTCGATCCAAAATTCATCTCAAACTTCCATCCGGACAGAGTTGTTGAGGGTTTCGCATTCTCTGTGGTCCGGGAGCTTGAATCTTAGTTACAATCAATTTCAGATCACCTGAGCCACTTGTAGGGGTTCTCAGGTGAGCTCAGGTTGTCTCCAAATCTTCATCGCAGCTCAACAAGCCGAGATTGAAGGGCTCGGATTGGAATTTTCCCAGTTGAAGCAGTTTGAGCAGAATTGATGGATTGAAGTTGTTTTCCACTGATTTGGTGAGCCTAGGGGTTCGAAGCCAGCTCTTGCTTGACAACCAAGAAGATTTTGAGCTCGGATAGGGATCGAGGAGTAGTTTCCTTAGTTTAATTTCTGTTTTTGCAGTAGTTTTGTTTCTACCGCAACTGTTCTGTTCTGAATTTCCTTCTCAGCTACTGTAATTTACGATTTTTAAGTTGTTAGCTGTAATTTAGCTTTAATTCTGCAAGTAGAGTAGTATAGAAACTTGTTTAGTGATCAATTGAGTCAAATTTCAGTTTATTTCAGCTTAATTTCTTGCGTGCCAACTACATTGCAGTGTGCCAATCTGAATTTCTGCATATCAGAAATTGTAGTGCCATTTCGCTAGTTTCTGTCAAGTAATTGCTAGTTTAAGTTTCCTTGCACCTAGATTAGTTACTCGAATTTGTTTTGCATTAGCTAGCTTAGCCTTTGATCCATTGCGAAGAAAAAAAATCTATAGCTAATCCTTAAATTCTGCATCTTCAATTCCTGTAAATTAAGTTTCTGAATTTTGTTTTCTTGAATTGTTGTTTTCGGCTCTCAAATTTCTTCATTTATATTTGCTTAGTTCTTTCCTATTAGCCTTGTTTCTCAATTGAATCAATTAGTTTAGAATTCTGAGTTGAAAGGATACCATTTTCGAATTTGGTGTTAGTTTTTGGCACAAGGGTTTTCCCTTGCGTGCCAACTGTTTTGGAACCATTTGCACCGAAATTTAACCTGTTTTTGTAGCATAAGATTGTGTTTGAAATCCATAAGTTTGTATTCATCCAATTCTGAATTTTGTTGGCATTAGTTAGCTTCAAAAACTTGTAGCTAGTGGTGTTAATATTGTTGCTTGTTTAATTTCCGACTTTCATAGTTAGCACTTGTTTTAAGTTTGATTTGCTTACCGAAAATTTCCATCACTGCCTCTATTTCATTGCTTAGCAATTCTTCTGTTTTTGAAATCAGAAATCAATTTCCAAAAAATTTTGTAAGTGCTTTAATTAGGTTTCATTTAGCTGAGTTCTTTAGTGCCAACTTCTTGTTTAGTTCATTAGTTCAAGATTCTTATTTTTCCATTGCAATTTCATTTTCAATTACAACCCAAAAATCCAATTACTTGTTTGAAACCCAAAAACACAAACGACACATAAATACAAGTTCGAATCAAACACGACAACTAGCCCCGAGAAAAATACGACCTGTGGCCCCTTTGCTACATTTTCAGATTTTGATTGCAAAAAGAGTTTCCAGCATTCATATACATTTAAATTTGAGACCCACATTCGTGACAGTCTATTTGGGTCCATCAGGTACCAAAGTCAATCCTCAAGGATTAAAGAATTTGGGGGGTAAGTCAACCATTGTATTAAAATTTCAAATTTGTTGAGATTTGGTTGGCTTGAGATATTGAGGGAGAGTTTGTAGCCCATAGTAGAATTTTATGATGAATTGGGCTAAATAAGGTTTACCTTAAAAACATCTCATATTACTTTTGTCACGACCCCAGAGGCACATGCTTTCTCGAAAATCGGGCAACATCTCCCCTGTACGGCGGACAATATGGGGCAAATATACAAACACTCTCCACCAATATAGCTCAGCCACAAGCGGCTAACATCACAATAATAAATAAAAGACACATTCACGCAATTTATAACGAAACAAAATAAATGGATGGCTCAGCCATCATAAACATAAAGAAAGTCTACCTACCAATAATAACGACAAAACCATCCGATACTTGACAACTAAAATTAACTGCGGAAACAACTCAGACACTAGATCAAACCAAATCAAACCGACTCGGTGGAACTGAGGGATTGGCAACTGGATCATCTCCTGGCTCCAAGCAAAATATCTACCTGCTACCTGAAACAAAAATGGG